>CM028913.1:26027564-26095064 GCA_016801845.1 Polydactylus sextarius
AAAGTTCATCGCCATCACCGGCGCCACACTCACAGTCAGGACACGCTCTGCCACGCACACGTCAAAAACAGTGAGTATCCTCCAACATCTCTGTTGTTGATGAATGGGATCAGTGTATTGATCAGACAGATTCAGTTATACACCGTCGATCAACACGTCCACTTACAGAGACTAGAACATGTTGATCAGAGTCACTTTCTTGGTTTAAGTCGTATCTATCAGATAGATTCAGTTTGTTCATGTAAACAATGAGTCTTCCACATGTACTGCAGTTAGTCATGGAGTTCCACAGGGTTCTGTGTTAGGACCAATGCTCTTTATCTTGTACATGCTTCCCTTAGGAAACATCATCAGGAAGCACAATATAAACTTCCATTGTTATGCAGACGATACCCAGCTGTACTTATCTATGAAACCAACCAGGTCATCAAACTTCAGGATTGTGTTTAAAGACATAAAGACCTGGATGACTCAGAGTTTCTTACTTTTAAACTCAGACTAAACTGAAGTCATCATACTTGGTCCTGAACATCAACAGCTGCTCTGGATGTTGGTGATCAGAGCAGGAGGTTTATAACAGGAAGTAAAACTCACATTCAGCTGAAATATGTGAACCTGTCAGTTCCTCCTTTATCACTCGGTGAGATCGACATGTTCAGATACTTTTACTTCAACACATTTTCCTCCTCTACAACTACAATCAGCTGACGGACTAAATCCACCTCCGGCCTGTCTAACCTTTAACATCTTCCACGTTCTAAAGACGTTGTTCTCTTCTTTAAACTGTCAGAGCGTCGAGTTCCTCCCCGTACAGCCGACGAGTTGGACATCTCTCAGTCTTTACTCAAAGCTCTGGAGTCAGACAGCGATTCTCCACCGTGGCCTTCGCTGCACGTCAACATGGACAAGGTCAGACATGTGTCTTCACTAATGTAACCTGAAGTTGCACAGTTTTCTAACCCGTTCTCCTCTTCACCACAGGGAGAGGAGAAGCAGCTTTCTGAAAAGTCTCTACATCCTCCTCCGTCTCCTGCGATGCTCCCCGACCACCTGAAATGTAACATCCTCAAAGCTCAGATGGAGGCAGCGTTCAGGGTGAGAGGACTTAGGGCTGCACATCACACTGGAGGATGATAGCTCTTATTATAACTATTGTAACTAGTATAACTCTACTGCAACTATAGCCCTGAAGTTAATTATCTGGGTCTTTTTCTGCTGCAACGTGAAGAAGGAAGCTCCAACGACACCCAGGATCAAGAACTCAAACGAGACCCTCAACGAGCGGTCAGTGCTCTGGTTCATCACGTTTGTGTCTGGTTGAGGTTGATCTGACTCTGAGGTGAATCTGGTTTTCAGGTACCAGAGTTCGTCCCAGGATTCAGCTGGTTCCAGTCTGACGGCAGACAAGACGCCTCAGAGGTCGGACACAAACCTGACGCCGGAGAGACGTCAACCTAAAACCAACCTGAGCAGCAACCGCAGGAAACGACTGGTTCGTCAGTTCAGCTTGTGAGTGAATAACATAAACATACAAATATAGGGAAGCTTCTTCTTTTCACTGGGTTAAATCATTATTCTGGACACTTACTTTTGTTAGAGTTGAGCCAAGAACCAGTTAAAACCAACAGCTGGTAGCGGCTAACGTCAGCTAGCATAATGACGCCTGTGTTAACATCTGGGCTCAGTGTTTTTATAAAAGTTGTTTAAATCATCGATGTTTCTCTTCTTCATTTCTCCTTCGTCAGTAACCACGAAGATGAAGATAATCTCCCAGAAGCACTTGCAGCTATTTCCTCTCAGAGCGCAGGGAAGTCTGGTTCCAGCAGCTCATTGGACAAACAGGTCCAGCCGTCCATTTACCCACAGGTACACACACACACACACACACACACACACACACACACACACAACCCCTGTGTTTACTGATCAGACGGATGAAACGTGTGTGTGTTACAGGTGGATAAGATGCCGTCTCTGGAGCTCAGTAGTCCTTGCTGCCCCTCCCCCTCACCTTCCCCTCACCTCTCCCCCTCTTTCTACCGTAGCTCCGCCCCTCACCTGGTCCCTCACCTCCCCGCCCAGAACGACAGGTAACACGTCTGTAGTCTGACTGAAGTTTGACTCAAATTTTACTATAGTTTGACTGTAGTTTGACTTTGTTTGACTGTAATTTGATAGTTTTACTCATGTCATGTAAATGTCCTTTAAATATCATCATCATCATATATTAAACATCATCATATAGAAGTTTTTCTCTGTTGGGAGGTTGTTATTTTTATTTGGACTAAATATTTGTCTTTTTGTTTCATCGTTTTCTGGAAATGAAACAAATAAACAACGACATCGTTAACTTTAATTTATCGTCTCAATCTGTGCATCAGTTTTTTCCAGAACATTAAAATTTAAGGTGTTTTTGTGTGAACCGTTGGATGTTTGATTTATTTTCTACATTTGAACTTTTATCTTGATGTTTCCATTTTATTCTGGTTGTTCTTCTTCATCAGTACATCTCACTGTATCTGACACAACAAATGATCAGTGCAATGATCAGTTCTTAGTTACAGATTAAACCAGCGTCTCTACAGAGGATCCTCCTTCAGTGTTTAAAGTCTAAAGATATAAAATTATCCAATATTTCACATAAAACAGAAATGTTTCTCTGAAGTTTTGTATTTTAGTGTTGAATCGTGTCATTAAACATGTGATGACATCCAGACGTCTGTTTACAAACGACTCGACCCCGAGGATCAAACTAATGAACTGTATTAAACTAGAAAAAATTAAGTTTCATTAAATATTTTCATCAAAAATTAGCGTCATGTCCAACAGCTACAACAGTAGAACACGATCACAGGATGAAAACAACAGGAGGTTTTAGATGTTCTTAGTTTTAGTTTTGACTTTAACGTGATGTTTCTTGTCGTCTTCAGCGGAGAAGAAACCAGGTTGGACAGAGAGAAAATCCTCCGAGCTCTTCTGATGACGGAGCTCTGACACCTCGACGTCACTGAAGTCCATGTTTGTATACGTCAGTAACACTTAACCAGTTCTAAAAGTATATTTACATGAAGGTTGTTATATTTGCTGGGTTGGTATTTTAGAAGGATGGTTCTTTATATTCATCCATCAAACTGATTTAATAAAGTTGGGCTCCAGACGTGACTGGTGCTCCTGCATGATCAATATCTAATAAAACTTTATTATCTGCTTTGATTTTGGGTTTTTTTTTTGTTAAGGTTTCATGTGATTTCATCACCACTGTGTTTTCAGACGGAGACTGTTGAAGCATCCAACTGTAGTTAACTGTTGTTAAATTGAAACCGTCTCTTCTTTCTTCATCGTCTTCGTGTGCTGTGGAGATCATGTGACGCTGCAGTTTCAAAGTGTCCACTAGGAGGAGACAAACCTGCTGCAAACACTTTGTGTTTTTATCATCTCGACCACATGAAGACGTACGACCTGTTGATCTGTGTTGATCCAGTTCCTGACTTCACTCGCATCTGAATAAAAACCATCATGTTTGACGTGTGTGTGTGTGTGTATGTGAGTGTGTGTGTGTGTGTGTGTGTGAGTGTGTGTGTGTGTGTGTGTGTGTGTGTGTGTGGAGTGAGTGTGTCTGTATGTATGTGTGAGTGTGTGTGTGTGTGTGTGTGTGTGTGTGTGTGTGAGTGTGTGTGTGTGAGTGAGTGTGTCTGTATGTATGTGTGTGTGTGTGTGTGTGTGTGTGTGTGTGTGAGTGTGTGTGTGTGTGTGTGTGTGTGTGAGTGTGTGTGTGTGTGTGTGTGTGTGTGTGTGTGTGTGTGTGGTGGTGTGTGTGTGTGTGAGTGAGTGAGTGACTGACTGAGTGTGTGTGTGTGAGTGAGTGAGTGTGTGTGAATGTGTGTATGTGTGTGTGTGTGTGTGAGTGTGTGTGAATGAGTGTATGTGAGTGTGTGTGTGTGTGTGTGTGTGTGTGTGAGTGAGTGTGTGTGTGTGTGTGTGTGTGTGTGTATGTGAGTGTGTGTGTGTGTGTGTGTGTGTCTGTGTATGTGTGTGTGTGTGTGTATGTGAGTGTGAGTGAGAGTGTGTGTGTGTGTGTGAGAGCAGCATCTATAGTCCCTGATGTGGGAATGTGTCCAGGCCTCGCCCTGCGTTCCTGAGTGTGTTAGTTTGTTCACTATGATGAACCCTCCCTGTCAGGGAATGTTTCTCAAAGAATGAGTGATTTATCTCACACACACACACCTACACACACACCCGTCAGCTTTGTAACAATGGCTGATCCTGTAATTGCAGCGGTTGTGTTCTCATTGTGATAATGAAGCTAATTCGTCGTCAGATTGTGACACGTCAGGTGTTAATGAGACAACAAACACTGGATTATTTCTACATTAGAGGTGAAATAAGAACAAATGAAACAACAGTTAAACATCATCTCATTCAAAGCAGCTCTGAGTCGGATGATATTCATTATTTTAAACTGATATAAAAACATTAATGATACTTTTAACGTTAGAGTTACTGTTACTGTGAAAACTGTTCTTCAGCTACATAAAGAAACTACACTTTTATCTTAAATAGAAATGTTGGATTATTATTGAATTCTGATTATTTTTGTTTTATTCTTCCTCTATATTGAACTATATTAGAATCTAGTTAATGTTTTGATACAGTTATTATCATTATTTGATTTTATATAATATCAGAAAAAACAAGCAATTCCAACAATAATAGAAGTTGTTTATATATAAATGTACAGTTTGTCTGTGAAGTGTTAAAGTAAATCTACCGTAGAAGTGAAGAGATAAAGCAGCGAGTGTTTAAAGAGGATCAGACTGGGTGGGGTCCACACAGGTTCTGTTACACCATGTTAATCTGCCCTGAGGGTCTGACAGGGTCTTTGTCTCCTTCCTTCATACGATGTGTTGAGTGTCTGAGCGACAATAGAATGAATGAATGTGAGAAACAGGACGGACGATTTCACCTCCAGACAAATTCAGTCATCGTGACCACCAATGTTTCACCAGTCGAACCGACAGACTTCATATTTATGTTTATTGTTGTTTTGTTTTTTTCAGCATGGCCGCCGCAGGACGTCCTGTTGGACAGTGACATCAGTGACATCGACATGTAAATAAATTCACAACATCATCATCATCGTTTGTCTTTTCTCAACGACAACGCGGAGACGGCGACGAACCGATGGACGAGTCGTTGTGGAGTCGAACCCTTGGTTCGGTTACGGTGCCGGGTTCAGTTTCTAAATGTTTTTCCTCCAAAACAAAAGGCAAGAAAACAGTGGCACAGTGACAACACAGAGACGACATGGAGACGACACGGAGACGACACGGAGACGACACGGAAAAGACACGGAAATGACACGGAAATGACACAGAAATGACACGGAGACGACACGGAAATGACACGGAAAAGACACAGAAATGACACGGAGACGACACGGAAATGACACGGAAAAGACACGGAAATGACACGGAAATGACAGAGACGACATGTAGACGACACGGAAAAGACACGGAAATGACACGGAAATGACACAGAAATGACACGGAGACGACACGGAAATGACACGGAAAAGACACGAAATGACACGGAAATGACACGGAGACGACACGGAGACGACATGGAAATGACACAGAAATGACAGAGACGGAGACGACACGTAAAAGACACGGAAATGACACAGACGACACGTAGACGTGTTGACGAGGACACGGAGGTCGGGGATGATGTGAAGTCTGACGTTCCAGTCGACTGTTTGACAAACTCACAGTGTAACATACTGCTA
The DNA here is from genome assembly GCA_016801845.1 of Polydactylus sextarius. Lineage (NCBI taxonomy): Eukaryota > Metazoa > Chordata > Actinopteri > Polynemidae > Polydactylus > Polydactylus sextarius. The sequence goes on from CM028913.1 coordinate 26,033,350, forward strand.
TTATTCTACTATTATTAATAGTGTCATTGATTAGCAGTGCATTGATATTTGGCATCATGTAAACATGTTAACAGTTAACTACTGACTAACTTCTTCATGCACTAAAGCTTTGATACGATCGCTACGAACCGTATCAAACGTAGAGAAACAGACACATTCACTCTGTTTAACATTCACACAAACACTTTCACTCTAAAGAAAAGACGGAGCTACTACGTCGTTCTTCTCTAGTTGGGCTAGAAAATATATCGCTGATTATAATATCATAAACTGTTTCAAAAATCTCTATAAAGCTTTTAAAATACACACTGTGCAATATAAGACAAACTGCTATTTCAGGCCACAATGATTTTGGTATAAAATACATTAATTTCTGTTCTTAAAGATATAAATAACACATCTAGAAGACTATAAAAAACCTAACAACATGTCAGGAGCCACGTCACATGACCGTCACATGACCGTCACATGGCTGTGACCCTACAGCAGGCTCAGGTCCAGGTACTGGGCCGCCGGCTTGGTCACGATGGTGGCGGGGAGGGACATGAGAGGGGCGTCGCCTCCGCTGGACTGACCAATCAGACTGCTGCTCAGGAGGGACACGGACTCAGCAGGACTCTGTGGGGGTAGAGAGAGAGACGGGTCAATCTGAGTAACGTGACAAACACTGAACCACCAGCACCACGTCACCACGGTAACACCGTCACCACCCTCAGATCATCCACCGCTACTACCCAACTACAACGCTACAGCGCCCCCAGCTGACCGCTCACCAAGCCACGCCCCTTAGTTACTGTCGCTACGGTCGTCAAGCTTTTACTCCTCCACATGATGACTTGATGTGAGAACGTGACGGTGAGAACATGACGGTGAGAACATGACGGTGAGAACGTGACGATGAGAACGTGACGGTGAGAACGTGACGGTGAGAACGTGACGTTGAGAACGTGACGGTGAGAACATGACGTTGAGAACGTGACGGTGAGAACGTGACGATGGAGAACGTGACGGTGAGAACATGACGTTGAGAACGTGACGGTGAGAACGTGACGGTGAGAACGTGACGATTGAGAACGTGACGGTGAGAACGTGACGGTGACAACGTGACGGTGAGAACGTGACGATGGAGAACGTGACGGTGAGAACATGACCTTGAGAACATGACGGTGAGAACGTGACGGTGAGAACGTGACGGTGAGAACGTGACGGTGAGAACGTGACGGTGAGAACATGACAGTGAGAACATGACAATGAAACGTGGCGGTGAGAACGTGACGATGAGAACGTGGCGGTGAGAACGTGGCGTTGAGAACGTGGCGGTGAGAGAACGGACGGTGACAACGTGACGGTGACAACGTGACGAAACGTGACGGTGAGAACGTGACGATGGAGAACGTGGCGGTGAGAACGTGACCTTGAGAACATGGAGAGCGTGGACGGTGAGAACGTGACGAGAACGTGGGTGAGAACGACAGTGAGAACGTGACAACGAAAACATGACGATGAGAACGTGGCGGTGAGAACGTGACGATGGAGAACGTGACGGTGAGAACGTGACGATGGAGAACGTGACGATGAGAACGTGACGATGAGAACGTGACGATGAGAACGTGACAATGGAGAACGTGACGATGGAGAACGTGACGGTGAGAACTTGACAATGAGAACGTGACGGTGAGAACGTGACGATGGAGAACGTGACAATGAGAACGTGACAATGGAGAACGTGACGATGGAGAACGTGACGATGAGAATGTGACGATGAGAACGTGACGATGGAGAACGTGACGGTGAGAATGTGACGGTGAGAACGTGACGGTGAGAACGTGACGATGGAGAACGTGACGATGAGAACGTGACGGTGAGAACGTGACGATGGAGAACGTGACGATGAGAACGTGACGATGGAGAATGTGACGGTGAGAACGTGACAATGAGAACGTGACGGTGAGAACGTGACAATGAGAACGTGACGATGGAGAACTTGACAGTGAGAATGTGACAATGAGAACGTGACAATGGAGAACATGACGATGGAGAACGTGACGGTGAGAACGTGACGATGGAGAACGTGACAATGAGAACTTGACAGTGAGAACGTGACAATGAGAATGTGACGATGGAGAACGTGACGATGAGAACGTGACGGATGGAGAACGTGACAATGAGAACGTGACAATGAGAACGTGACGATGGAGAACGTGACGATGAGAACGTGACGATGGAGAACGTGACGATGGAGAACGTGACGATGGAGAACTTGACGATGGAGGACGTGACGGTGAGAACGTGACGGTGAAAACGTGACGGTGAGAACGTGACGATGGAGAACGTGACGGTGAGAACGTGACGATGGAGAACGTGACGATGGAGAACGTGACGATGGAGAACGTGACGATGGAGAACGTGACGGTGGAGAACGTGATGGAGAACGTGACGGTGAGAACGTGACGATGGAGAACGTGACGATGGAGAACGTGACGATGGAGAACGTGACGATGGAGAACGTGACGGTGGAGAACGTGACGATGAGAACGCGACGTGAGAACGGACGGTGAGAACGTGACGGTGAGAACGTGACGATGGAGAACGTGACGATGGAGAACGTGACGGTGAGAACGTGACGATGGAGAACGTGACGATGAGAACGTGACGATGGAGAACGTGACGGTGAGAATGTGACGATGGAGAACGTGACGATGGAGAACGTGACGATGGAGAACGTGACGATGGAGAACGTGATGATGGAGAACGTGACGGTGAGAACGTGACGAAGAACGTGACGCGTGGAGAACGTGACGATGGAGAACGTGACGATGGAGAACGTGACGATGGAGAACGTGACGATGGAGAACGTGACGATGGAGAACGTGACGATGGAGAACGTGACGGTGAGAACGTGACGGTGAGAACGTGACGATGGAGAACGTGACGATGGAGAACGTGACGATGAGAACGTGACGATGGAGAACGTGACGATGGAGAACGTGACGATGGAGAACGTGACGGTGAGAACGTGACGGTGAGAACGTGACGGTGAGAACGTGACGGTGGAGAACGTGACGATGGAGAACGTGACGGTGAGAACGTGACGATGGAGAACGTGACGATGGAGAACGTGACGGCGAGAACGGACGGTGAGAACGTGACGGTGAGAACGTGACGATGAGAACGTGACGGTGAGAACGTGACGGTGAGAACGTGACGATGGAGAACGTGACGATGGAGAACGTGACGATGAGAACGTGACGATGAGAACGTGGCGATGAGAACGTGAATGGAGAACGTGGCGATGGAGAACGTGACGATGAGAGCGTGACGATGGAGAACGTGGCCGGTGAGAACGTGATGATGGAGAACGTGGCGGTGAGAACGTGATGATGGAGAACGTGACGATGGAGAACGTGATGATGGAGAACGTGACGGTGAGAACGTGACGGTGAGAACGTGACGATGGAGAGAATGTGACGGTGGAGAACGTGATGATGGAGAACGTGGCGATGAGAACGTGGACGATGAGAACGTGGCGATGAGAACGTGACGATGGAGAACGTGACGATGGAGAACGTGACGATGGAGAACGTGACGATGGAGAACGTGACGATGAGAACGTGACGATGGAGAACGTGACGGTGAGAACGTGACAATGAGAACGTGACGGTGAGAGAATGTGACGGTGGAGAACGTGATGATGGAGAACGTGGCGGTGAGAACGTGATGATGGAGAACGTGACGATGAGAACGAGACGATGGAGAACGTGACGATGGAGAACGTGACGGTGAGAACGTGACGATGGAGAACGTGACGGTGAGAACGTGATGATGGAGAACGTGACGATGGAGAACGTGATGATGGAGAGCGTGGCGATGAGAACGTGATGATGGAGAACGTGGCGATGAGAACGTGACGATGGAGAACGTGACGATGAGACGTGGCGTGAGAACGCGTGACGATGAGAACGTGATGATGAGAACGTGACGATGGAGAACGTGACGATGGAGAACGTGACGGCGAGAACGCGTGACGATGGAGAATGTGACGGTGAGAACGTGACAATGAGAACGTGACGGTGAGAACGTGATGATGGAGAATGTGACGATGAGAACGTGACGGTGAGAACTTGATGATGGAGAACGTGACGATGGAGAACGTGACGATGAGAACGTGACGATGAGAGAACGTGACGATGGAGAATGTGACAATGAGAACGTGACAATGAGAACGTGACGGTGAGAACGTGACAATGAGAACGTGACGATGGAGAATGTGACGATGAGAACGAGACGATGGAGAACGTGACGATGGAGAACGTGACGATGAGAACGTGACGATGGAGAATGTGACGGTGAGAACGTGACAATGAGAACGTGACGGTGAGAACGTGACGGTGGAGAACGTGATGATGGAGAACGTGACGATGAGAACGAGACGATGGAGAACGTGACGATGGAGAACATGACGATGAGAACGTGACGATGGAGAACGTGACGATGAGAACGTGATGATGGAGAATGTGACGGTGAGAACGTGATGATGGAGAACGTGACGATGGAGAACGTGACGGTGAGAACGTGATGATGGAGAACGTGACGATGGAGAACGTGATGATGGAGAACGTGACGGTGAGAACGTGATGATGGAGAACGTGACGATGAGAACGTGACGGTGAGAACGTGATGATGGAGAACGTGACGATGGAGAACGTGACGATGAGAACGTGACGATGAGAACGTGACGATGGAGAATGTGACGGTGAGAACGTGACAATGAGAACGTGACGGTGACAACGTGACGGTGAGAACGTGATGATGGAGAACGTGACGATGAGAACGTGACGGTGAGAACGTGATGATGGAGAACGTGACGATGGAGAACGTGACGATGAGAACGTGACGATGAGAACGTGACGATGGAGAATGTGACGGTGAGAACGTGACAATGAGAACGTGATGATGGAGAACGTGACGATGGAGAACGTGACGATGAGAACGTGACGATGAGAACGTGACGATGGAGAATGTGACGGTGAGAACGTGACAATGAGAACGTGACGGTGAGAACGTGACAATAAGAACGTGACGGTGACAACGTGACGGTGAGAACGTGATGATGGAGAACGTGATGATGGAGAACGTGACGATGAGAACGAGACGATGGAGAACGTGACGATGGAGAACGTGACGATGAGAACGTGACGATGAGAACGTGACGATGGAGAATGTGACGGTGAGAACGTGACGGTGACAACGTGACGGTGAGAACGTGATGATGGAGAACGTGACGGTGAGAACGTGACAATGAGAACGTGACGATGGAGAATGTGACGGTGAGAACGTGACGGTGACAACGTGACGGTGAGAACGTGATGATGGAGAACGTGACGGTGACAACGTGACAATAAGAACGTGACGGTGACAACGTGACGGTGAGAACGTGATGATGGAGAACGTGACGGTGACAACGTGACGGTGAGAACGTGATGATGGAGAACGTGACGATGAGAACGAGACGGTGAGAACGAGACAAAGTCGTCTTCACGTTGTTGTGAAACGTTTCGTGTTTTTACACGTCAGCGTCTCGTTCACATGAAGACGCTGCAGGTCACGTGTCAGACCAGTTGGTGGCGCTGTGGCACCTCCAGTTTAAAAAATGATTTGTTTGTTTATTTGTTTCAATAAAAATGGCTGAACGGCGGCGGTGGAACGTGAGAAGGCCGAGACTCATCGAAGAGTCGCAGACGTTCAGACGCTTCGCTGACTCGTTTGTTTCAACTTGACTCAGAAAAGACGATTGAAACCAAACAAACCGAACCGAAGTAGACGTTTCTATCACCATCATCTGTGTTGAAACCCAGTGACCAGCTGACCCGAACCACAGCTACGACCTCTGACCTCTAACCCCCGCCCATCGCTCGACTGAGCCTCAGCCAATCCTTACCTGCCACCTGCCTCAGACACCTTAAATACACACCCATTCTTTGGGCTGCGTAAGCAAAGTCCTGGTCGGGTCGTGAGCGTGCACGGGCATGTGGGCGTGCACGAGAGCATCCTCGGGGGCGTACTGTGAGTGTGGGAGGAGGAGGAGGAGGACGAGGAGGAGGAGGAGGAGGAGGAGGAGGAGGAGGAGGAGAGGAGGAGGAGGAGGAGGAGGAGGGGAGGAGGAGGAGGAGGAGGAGGAGGAGGAGGAGGAGGAGGAGGAGGACGAGGAGGAGGAGGAGGAGGAGGAGGAGGAGGAGGAGGAGGAGGAGGAGGAGGAGGAGGAGGAGGAGGAGGAGGAGGAGGAGGAGGAGGAGGAGGAGGAGGAGGAGGAGGAGGAGGAGGAGGAGGAGGAGGAGGGGGGTGGGGGTGACAGAGACAAGGGCGCTGAGACAAATTCAACCATAAAAACTAAAACTAAAGGTCCCGACCTGTGAAACCGGTCGAGGAGGAGACGAACCAGTTCAATGAAACTTTATAAACTCAACAAACCCTCATATTTATCACAAGACCAAGTTTCTTCCTCAGGTTTTAAAAAGAGCCGAGTTCATCGGCGTCAAGTCTCAGCAGGCAGCAGAGCTGAGTGACACCACAGGGAGAGGAGACAGGATAAACTCGTTTGATGGCCTCTGGGCAGACACACTGGATGCCTGACAACACACCCACGAGAACGGGAGATTTGAATACAACGCTGAGGATCCAACAGAGACGAGGGAACACGGGGAACAGAGGGAAAGAGCTGGAAGAGCCGGGTCCAGTGATCCGTCCTTACATTATGTTACATAGTGATCCTCACCTGGTAACCCTGCACCGTGTTGATGAGGTCTTTGCTGTTGTAGGTCAAACCCGGCATGCGCACCAACCCCCCCGGGGAGGAGAGGGAGGAGGGGGAGGGGAAGAAACCGACGGTGGGTGAGCCGGGCGGACTGGAGACAAACACAGACAAGAGACGAGTTAATCCTGAAAATATCTGGAAACTTTAACGTTTGTGTTTCTTCAAGGACACGAACAAACGGAGGTGGCTGGTGTTTACTCTGCTCAGATACCACAGCTCAGTCATTAACTGACCTCAACACACGTCTCAACACTGTACACCAAAGTCACACTGCAACAAAAAAAACCTCCAGGCTGATTCTGAGTCAGTTTCCACAATAACAACAACATCAACAACAACCTGAGTAAACAGCAGCAGGTTCCTGCTTGTTGACTCAGCAGGATGAAGGTAAACACAGCGACTGACACGACACATCTCCCTGTTTACAGCTGGTTCAGTAATTAGCAGTTTAATCCAGTGACATCAAGTCATTTCTTCACTTTTACACTTTTAGGATTCATCAGTCATCAGAGTCATCAGAGTCATCAGACTCATCAGAGTCATCAGACTCATCAGAGTCATCAGACTCATCAGACTCATCAGAGTCATCAGACTCATCAGAGTCATCAAATTCATCAGACTGATTTAGAAACACTGAAGGAAGTTTTGTTCCAGTTATTTTCTTCATTTTACAGTTCGTAAGTTTCTCGCTCAGTAATGTGGTTTTATTGTTTACCTGGGGTAATAGGCTGTGTAGTTCATGTATATCTGAGCTGGGTTGGGATAGTAGGTGTGTCCCGGTGGCAGGGGGCGTGGCGTCAGTAACACCTGACCAATGGGAGGGTAGAGAGCGGCGGCGGCGTCTGTGGGCAGGACGGGCGGTGCTGGGGTGAAGGAGTAAGACGGAGGAGACAAACCTGGAAGAAGAAAACAGACGGAGACACGGAGACGTTAACCTGAGGACGGACGGGGGCGGAGCCACGATGGAGGCGGAGTCACGACGGAGGCGGAGCCGTTGTTTGAGTCAGAACGAAGTGCTCATGCAAAAAAAACCTGCAAACAACGAGCGGCCACCGTCGCTCTGCTCCTCACACACACACTAACACACACACTCACACACTAACACACACACACTAACTCTCACATACTCACTCTTACACACACACACACACACACACACACACACACACAAAACTCACACACACACTAACTCACACACTTCATTAATAAGATTTAGTTGTAACTCATGTTTTCGTTGGTTTAGGTGCTGAATGTTTATGATGAAGAACTAAAAGCACATCTACGCACCAACATCTAGCTCCGCCCACCTCCCCCCACAGCTCCTGATTGGTCAAGCGGAGGAGTGGCAGGAGGGGGTGGAGCTACAACTTCCCACAACCACGGCTACAATAATCTGAGAAGACTGGAGAGATGTAAGCAGCTCTGTTTGTTTGTTTGTTTCCAGGTTTGAAGCTTGGTTGTTTACACTTCTCCAACCTGTCAGATCATGTGATCAACATGACGACGTGGTGACGCAGCGAACGACAGGAAACATGCTGCTGATGAGATGAACTACAAGGATCAACGTCTGTTCAGTTGTTGAGGTTGCTCTGGGCATGCAGACCATGATTTTGTCAGATTAAACGATTAGACAGACACACACACACACACACACACACACACACACACACACACACAGTCAGTAGTGATTCTCGAGGTCGGCCTCCCACATTGACTCGATTGGAGAAGACCCAGCGTCCCTGCCCCCCCTCGGCAGGAGCCCACCTACCCTGCAGTCCCGAAGCACCCCCAGCTCCCAGCAGCACTTACGTCTGGACTTACATGGCGGCGGGCTGAGCCCCGTCCCACTCCTGCTCCGGGTGTGTGTGTGTGTGTGAGTGTGTGACAGCGAGCCTCCCATCAGCACCAGGCCCATCTCCTCGGCGCTGCAGGGAAACACCTCCACGTAGCGGCTGTTGGCGCCACGCTGACACGCCATCACGTGTTTGTGCAGCCGCTGCGATGCCTGGATCGCCCGCTCGGCCGACGTCATCTGGATGAAACAATCGCCTGACGGACGACCCTGAAACGCACCAGATGAACAACTGAATCCAACTGCAGCTGTGAGGCGGAGCAGGGCGTGTCGGCGCTGCATGTACCTGCTGGTTGAGGACCATGTGAACGCCGTGCGGTCGGATGTCGTGTGTGAACTCGCCCAGGAAGGTGAGGATGTCTTCGATGCTCGCCGTGTACGGCAGCCCCCGCAACCTCAGGCAGTCCCTCAAACCGCCAGGAGGGGGGAGGAGAGACACAGCAGGGAGCATGGACACCAGGGGGGCGGGGGCCACGGGGATCAGAGGCGCCGATGAGTACCGGTTCAACACCTAAAACAAACACAACCGCCATGGGATCAGCCCGATGCAGGAGACACGTCTGACAAAACGACACGAAAACAACCTCGTCTCACGGACACGTAACGTACACGTGACACGTTCAGGTGAAACATCACAAATAGAGTCAAATGTCGCAGTCAGTTGAAACCAATGAACAAAGTCAGAATGTTGAAGCAGAAACATGATTAAATCTAAACTTGGAGGATAAACTCAAAGTGTCTCCAAGTTGAAAGTTGAGACGTTGCAAAAAAAACATTGAGACGTTGCAGTAAAAAATGTCAATAATAGAGACAAAGTAAACACGATGTCTCAACGTCGACACTGAGCTTCACGTCACATCCAACAGAAACACTGTGTCCACATCACATCGTGTGTCAGACAGGAACTGGAGCTCTGCCAGCAGGACACCAGCCTGTTTGCATTTCTGGAGAGGACCAATAAAACTACTTAGTCGACCTCTGCATAGATATGTGTGTGTGTGTGTGTGTGTGTGTGTGGGCGTGAGCTTATCACGCCACAAAGATAAGAAAATGAGTGTGTTGGCCTCAGGAGAGACATGAAAATGATGTAAAGACAGAAATAAGTGAATGTTATAAACAGTCTGAAGCTCAGTTTAATAATCCTACAACACAAACACACCCACTGGTTTTCACTCTTCACTCAAACAAGTTTCCCTTAAACACTTTGTTGGTCCCAGAGACACATCAACAACCTCCACAACCTGCGTGTGAAGAGATGAACACCGGGAACAAACAGCAGGTTAATGCTGCGAACCCAGCGTCGTGACATCATCATCTTCATCACATCATCATTATCAGCTGACGTACCTGTTGGACCTCTGCTGCCGTGCTCTTAAACAGCTCGATGTACCTCCTGCCCAGGATCTCTTTGTGTTTCTTCAGAGCGCTCTGGGCGTGCTCCTCGCAGGAGAACAAGACGAAGGCGTCGCCGGTGGGACGTCCGTCGGGGTAGTGGACGAACAGGATGCCGTCTCTGCCACCGCTCACCGGACACGTCTCCTTCAGGCCGTCGGCCGGAGAGAAGAAGGCCAGAACCTGCTCGTGTGTGGCAGTGAAAGGAAGACCTCGCATCCTCACGATGATCTGGTCCTCACGGGACAGAAACATGGCCACCTCGTTGGACGTTCCTGACCACAGACACGACGAGAAATAAACAGACGGGAGATTTTATGATTTTATCACCAAAACGTCTCGACTCTGACGATGGTAAAACTTTTATAAACGACTTTTCAATGATGCCAGACTTCATACGACAGAGTCTTCTTGAATGTTACAATGTTATAATGTTTTTCCATGAGTGACTCAGCATGAGTCAATGATTTGACTTTAATCATTATATTAATTCAACGTTAATTGAAGTTGATTCACTGTAATTAAACCAGAATCAGGTCAGTGCGACACAACATTAGAAGAAGATAAAGTTTCAATCGTCTGAGTTCATCATAAGCAACGACTTTAGTATTTAGGTCAAATGACTCAGTGATTATTATTATTATTTAAGAGTCAGACTGAAGTTTAGTCTTCACATCGATCAATGAATCAAACATCAGTTTAACTTTCTTACCTCCAGCGATCTTCAGGAAATCTTCTCCTGTTGCTTTGTAAACCTGCGTCAGAGAGAAAATCATCAGAGACGACATCCAGGTGACGACTTGAAATCTGGACGTTTGGCTTCAGCCTCGTTACCTCGATGTATCTGTTTCCCATGTGGTGTTTGTGTCTCTGCAGCGCCAGATCTCGATGCTCCTCGCTGACGAATCGAACCAGAGCTTCACCGTTTCTCCTCCCCTGAGCGTTGAGACACAGCGCCGCCCCACCTCTAAAACACAAACGCAATGTTACAGCAAAACATCGATGCTTCATCAGCGACACGATGCAGACGGAAACAACAGACACGACGTCCTGGTCCATACTTGGCGATGTTGAGTCCTCTGAAGAAGCGAGCGATGTCCTGGTCAGACGACTGCCACGGTAAACCTCTGGCTCTGATCACGGTGTTGTCACACACCTTCTCCATCTTACTGCTGCACACAATAAAATAAAAAACCTTTCATCTGTCAAATTCATCTGTCAAAGCCGAGTCTAAATAAGTTAAACAGATCAACACGTGGACATCAGCCAGCAGGAGTGGACAGGAACAACAAGAAAAATATTTATCTTGAGCAAACTTTACTCACCAGGTCCCGCTCTCAAACTTCTCACTGACTTTCTCTGAGTTAGAGAACATGTGATCTGTGACGGAGGAGAGAAGGAGCCCGTGAATAACATTTATATCAGATTAATTAGTAATAAAATATTTGCTTCAAAATGACAGAAATAATGGATCAGTCATCACATTTGAAGACTGGTTCATTTGACTGTGAAGTCACTCGTTTCACTCACTAAACGGTTCAGAAAGCAGCGCCAGGATGATGCTGGACATCACCTGCACCTGCTGCACCGCCACTTCTGGAGGCAACATGGCCGCCGAGTCCACAGCAGCGGCAGGGTCCCACATGGGGGGGACGCTGACGGGTATACTGAGAGCTGGGGGGTCCGGTCAAGGAACAGGCAGGTAGAATAATAATACTGCAACTAATGACACAAATAATAGTGATCGTAGTAGATAAAACTGGTAGAAGAAGAAAACAAGTGTCGATGTTTAACTGAGAAATAAAACAGAAACTAAACAGAACAAAACTACACACACAAACACACACACACACACACACAGTGAGACGTTAGTTTTCCTGTTCCAGTGGGTGTGTGTGGGGTTTGCCCTGTTGGCTAAACACACACTCTTTCAGCGAGCGCCCGGTAAGGTGCAGCCATTGTTTCCCTATTTGCATTTCAAAACCTCTAGTCCTGCAGCCAACACCCCGTGACCTATAAACTGACATGACTGTCACTGTAATAAGTGTGTGTGAGAGAGAGAGCAGGCAGAAACACAACAAGGATACACTCCGCCATGATGTTTACGTTGAGACCCTTGAGGTCGGAGGTGGGGAAGTGTTTCTTGAACTCTTTCCTCAGGTCGTAGAAGGAGTAGAAGGCGTCAGGGACCAGGATGTTCTGAGGAGATCAACGTGTGAATCAAACATGTGGCGTCGTCTTTATAACCAGGTTACAGCTGTTTGTTCAGCACAGCTGCTTTTCACTGAGACGTGATGTGAACAGGCTCAACTTTTACTGGTAAACTGTGTGTGTGCGAGACACGAGGCGTCCCTGCCCTGGCTGCGAGGCCTTCACTCCTACAGTCACTCACCTTGCTGGCGGCCTCGGGGTGAATCACTTGGCGGATGTGGAGCTGCCCGTCTGTACACAAACACAGCGACGTGCCTGCGCCCGCACTGTTCACCTCGTTACTGAGCTGCAGATGAAACTGTAGAAGGAAACAGAAACTTTTCAGATCCAAACATCCACCAGCAGCGTTTTATTGACATGAATCATAATCATCTCAAGTTATTACCAGGTTTAACGCTGCTTCCAGGTTGGTCACCGTGGAGACACGATCTGCCCCCGACCCCTTCACCTCCTCCTCCTCCTCCTGCACGCTCTCCTCCACCACATCCTCCTGGTTCTCCTCCGTCAGGTCTGAGACTTCAGGTTTAATGAGCAGCTCATTCACCCGGCCCAACTGGTTCAGACACAAAACTGGTGTTCAGAGACTCCAGCTCACTGACACAGCTCAGCGACAAGTTGTAACACATGTGTTATTACACAGCCTGTTACTACTCAACACGTTACAACTCAACATGTTGTGTTTTTACACAAACACCAGTTTTCACTTTGTTTAACTTCAGGACTTCACCACTTTACGTCACACTTCCTGTTTGTGAATAACGATGTTAACATTTAAGAAGTAACAAGTTCTTGTTCCAGTTGTTACCTTTTTGTTCTTTACGTCCACGAGCTGCCAAACCAACTGCACGAGCTCCTTCTCGTCGGAGCCGAGCAGCTCCGCGCTCGCGCCAGATGTGGCGGTGAAAAGAACCGCCAGGTGATCTACCTGCGCCGTCATCTGAGCACGAGGACAAATTATAAAAAAAAAAAAATAACTAGCTAAAAGTACCGGTCCAGAGAGGCGCGCGGACAGAGGGTCAGACAGGTGAGACACACACACACGTCACTGTTCACCTGAGCGCGAGCTCACCTCCGTCAGATCCAGGAGTTCGTCGCGTGTTCAGTTCCTATGTGAAACCTGCCGCAGTCACCATCTCGGAGTAATGGCTGAACGTTCCCCGTTTTATTTAGTTCACCTACCTGAGAGACCACGTGACTCTACCTGCCACAGCCCCCACCCCCACCCCACCCCTCCTCCTCCAGGTGCTCGACGCAGGACGTGGCACAGAACAGACGACGACTGACGCTTCCACATGTTTACGTACATGTAGTGTTTTAACAGTCACACGTTCCTATTATTACTAGAATATTAACTATTTATTTATTTTCTGTTCATGTATTTTCATGATTTTGATGCTGTCGAACATACATTTCCACATACATTATCAAATAAAGGCGTGTTCTATTACTACTACTACCGGTAGTAGTAGTAATACTTTACTTCAAATAAAATATGTCAACTTAAAGAAATGAAATCAATAAAATGAGAAATAATATTTTATCCAGAAATACAAGAAATTCGAAGGAAAAATACTGAAAGAAAAACTTAAATAATAATAGAAAAACTCAAATAAAATAAACATTTTAATTAACTGTTTATCACCACATTAACAAAAAATTAACTTCTTTTTTTAAAACTTAATTTAAAAGTTATTAAATCAGTTCAATCATTTTATTGTCATCGCGCAGTCGCAGAGAAATCATATTAAATCTGGTGACCATAAAAAGACAAACATGAGCCATCACACCAGCACCAGCAGTCATGGTCTGATACACACACACTGAACATTTCAATTTCAAGGTAACATCATGTTTACTAAAACACTGAATAATTAGAGATAATTAGGTTCCCTGGTAAAAACTGTTTTTAAACCTGGAGATGTGAGTTTGTATTATCAATTAACTAATTAAATATTTACTAAATTATGTACTGAATTACCCCAAATTAAATTCCATAGTTTGAAAAAAAATATTATATAAATTCTACAATAATAAACATACAAAATATCAGACATTAAACTAATTATCTTATTACCTTTTTGTAATAATTACTAATAATATAATATAATATAATATAATATAATATAATATAATATAATATAATATAATATAATATAATATAATATAATATAATATAATATAATATAATATAATATAATATAATATAATATAATGTTTTTGTGTTGTGTTTTTCAGCCGTCGTTTGACCCGGAAGTGACGTGATTGTGACCCGGAAGTGTTCCCTGTCCTGGACCGGAGCAGGAGCGATGGCGGGGGACCTTTCAACGGAGCTTCTCTTTCTAGACACGTTCAAACACCAGAGCGCGGAGGTAAAGTTTCCTCCTCCTCGACTCGTCGTTGTATCTTTGCTCCAGAGCTTTCTGCCTCAAAACACACATCCGGTTTATTCCGAAAGTTTTGTTGTTTTGATGCTCAACTTTCAAGCTAACGATGCTAACAGTAGCACGAGTTTTCTTGTTATTGTGACAAAAGTGAAACTCACGGCTTTTATTTATCATCACATGTTATAAGTCCACTCTGATAAACACCGGATCTGCTCATTAAATGTGATTTATACTCAATTAAATTAAGCAGAGGCTTGTTTTAGCAACATTGTGCGGTTCGTTTGCTAGTTAGCTTGGTGGCTAATGCTAACATTAAACCCTCATTCTGCTCACGTTTACCTCAGTTTTCTGTTTACTATTGTGTTAATTATGATCATTGTTCGTCAGTTAACCAACGTGGACGTGGTTCGGTTTCCCTGCGGCGTCCTGGTCACTGAGGTCCGGGTCATTCCTCCAGGAATCAAAGCTCACAGCAACTTACCTGACAACAGAGCGTTTGGGTGAGAAACACAGGACACACACACATACATCAGGACACACACACACACACACAGGACACACACACACACATCGGGACACACACACACATCAGGACACACACACACACACACATCAGGACACACACACACATCAGGACACACACACACACATCAGGACACACACACACACATCAGGACACACACACACACATCAGGACACACACACACATCAGGACACACACACACATCAGGACACACACACACACATCAGGACACACACACACACATCGGGACACACACACACATCAGGACACACACACACATCAGGACACACACACACATCAGGACACACACACACACATCAGGACACACACACACACACACAGGACACACACACACACACACACATCAGGACACACACACACATCAGGCTGCTGTTGCAGACTTTTCCTGCAACAGCAAAGTGTTCAGACCTAAAGACACAGACGCTTTGGTTTTATTGACAAACTTCACACAATCTGAAATAAATTTAAATCAAATGTGTATTTATACTTTTAAGCTTTGTGTTTAAAATCACCACACGATGCTTCACTATTTTAACCTAAAGATCCTTGACCACTACAGTTCTTCTCTGTTCTAGATATAAATGATACAGATTCAACATGTAAATAATAATTTATATTGATTAATATAAAAGTCTTCTCAGTCTGACTCTTTGATGCTGATTTTTTTGTGGAGACAGATTCACTTTATTGATCCCACCAGGTAAATGATTTAAAGTATAGTTTTTAGTTCATGTCTGACGTTATTCTGCTGCTGAGTTGATCTGGAGGTTGATTGTTTGGTGATAACAGTGACATCAGTGACGTGTTGAATTATTAACAGTGTTTCACTTTGACAGTCGTTCTCATCTGATCTGAATATGAAGCTATGACCTCAACGTCAGCTACGTAGCGTTCAACTTCTTGTAGAAGTGGGAGATCACGGTGTTTTCAGTCGTCCTTGGTTTCAGCAGATGCCCCACCCCCTTTAAGACAAACCGGTATCAGGGCGGTGTTGTGAGAGTAAAAGTAGTGATGGGGCATCCCTAGTGGCTGGAAAATCCTTGACCTCGTTGCAGATGATAAATGTCCGGTGGAGTCGTTTGTTTCCTACAGATACCTGAGATTAATGTGTGCCTGTAGGAAATGGAGAGGCCCTCGTATATGTATGAATGAGTGATGAATGAGTGAGTGAGTTTGACACCTGATCTCTTTTGTTGAACGAGTCCTGATTCTCACTGAGCCTGTGGGGAACGTGGGATGTAACTGAACGGAACGACTTCAGTGTTTAACAGCAAACCAAGTGGAACAGATCAGCTGAAGCTTCAGTGAGACATCGTTTCATATCATATCTTCATCTCTATACATTGATAAAGTTAATATACGTGTTAATTAAAGTAGTGATTTAGATGAGACTTTATTAAACTGAAAAACATTCCGCTTAATGTCACTGATGTCACGACAGTTTTACCTCCAGCGTAGACACAGCGAAGATATAAAACATGATGGAACAGGGACAGGAAGGACACGTGTCACATGTTCATGAGCCGACGTTTCAGTTTTAATGAGGTTAAATCCTCTGATGTCAGCGTGGAGGTTGTGGTTGTTTCACACTCACTAACAACACACACACACAGTTCACGTGGACTCACTCACTTTGTTTCTCATAGTGTTGATATCTTTGTGTTGTTGTTTATATATAAAAAGTTTTATTCTCGGACTCTAATAAAGTGTAAACTCAGTTCAGATCGACCATTCAACTCAACAGTATTTAATATTTTCATTCACACATTATTTGTGACGTGTGATCAGTCATATTAATAATTAGAATAATGATATTGAGTCTTGACTGTTTGTGTCTTTCCAGGGAAACGTCTCCTCATGCCTTCCAGTTGGAGTTGTTCTTTAATAATGTTTCTAAACCCAACAGCCCCACCTTCCACCGCCTGGGCAGGTCAGACTCTTTCATCTTTTACTCTCCGTCTTTCTCTCATGTCTCATTTGTGTTTGTCCCTCGTTCTCCGTCTCCTTCGTATTTTCTGCTTATGGGTTTACAAACTGTTTAGAGTCTGTTGCTCCTGTCGAACCAGTCGTGGCAGCGTCGCAGCCCAGTTCTCACAGGCTGCACCCTCCCTGATATCCAGCTCCTTTTGTCTGCGGTGCAGGCCGACTGGTCTCTCCAGAAACTCAACCCCACCCACACGGTAGCTGAAAGTGACAGAATAACTTGGAGGTCCCTGTGAAATAGAAAAGGAGGAATGTTTGAGTCAAACCTTTTAATTCTACCGTCGTAATAACAGACGTGTTCACAGCTTCACCGGAGCGTGAGCTGGAAATACGACACACCCCAGTTACTATTTCTGAAAGTTGGGAGGAGATTTTCTTTTCTCTCAAACCAGTTTTATTGCTATTGTGTCCCAGAGATTAAACTTAGATATGACCGAAATGTTTCTGGGCAAATATTTCTGACCTGAGAGGAGATCCTGATAAACAACGTTACCACGACGATCGGCTGTTTCCTACGCAAACAACATGATGATTTTTCTTTCTAACAGGAAATAAAACAGTTTATTGAACGAAACGTTAGATTTTACAGCTTCCTGCTGTTCACAAAGCAAAATAATTATAGGCCTGACATGAAAAATACAAAGACCATTTATGAAGTGGATGTGTTACTTTAAAATATTTGAAATAGTTTGTAAGGTTTTAGAAATTTCATAAGTAATTTAAAGAATTAAAACAACTGATTTAAAATGTTAAAAATATAAGAAATGTGTTTAATCATTCTGTCATTTATCCACCGGAGGAAACGAGAATATTTGACTGAAGTTTTAACATTTGAGTCTTGTTTTTTCTCTTGTTTCAGTCTGGAGTACGATGAGAACAAGTCCATCGTGTTCAGACCCAGTGGAAAGGTGAGTGACCATCAAAGATGAAACCCAGGGTTCCTGCGGGGTCTTAACAAGTCTAGAAACAGAAGATCAAAATTTTAGGCCATAAAAAGTCTTAAGTCCACTGAATTATTGTGTTATTATTTTTAAAAGTTCTTCATTTTCTTTCACCCATGTACCTCTACCTCAATGCTCAATAAAAAGCTCCCGCGGTACGTTAATGTGCTTTATCGGATGTTTTTCCCACTACAAACCAGCCACTCGCACAACTTATATTGCAGCCAATGAGCTTCCGTGTTGGCGAGTCCATCACGTGATATAGGTCTTAAATTTCATTTATAGTGGTCTTAAAAAAGTCTTAAAAAGTCTTAAATCTGAGTTGGTGAAACCTGCAGAAACCGTTATTAATGTTACTGATCAATAAAATAACCGATCATGTTTGTGTCAGGTGAACACTGACGGTCTGGTGCTGCGAGGCTGGTACACCAGTCTGACGGTGGCGGTTTACGGCACCGCTGAACGATCACACGGACACGACCAAGACTCGCCACCGCCGCCGCCACCGCCGCCACCTCAGCAGCCCAGTGGACCTAAGAGGCTCGTTAAACAAGGTGTGATGTCATCGCTCGTCTTCTCACCTCAAATCAAATCATCAAAACGACGACTGTCACTAAACCTGTTGCTGTGTTTTGTCATTTGAAGAGTGGGAAAAAGACGACCAGTACAACGGCAGCCCGCCGCGGCCGGCGCCCAGAGGGCCTCGGACGCCACCGGGACCTCCGCCGCCAGACGACGACGATGACGAACAAGTTCAAGTGACGGGTCAGAGCTGCGCGCCGCATCATGTGACCACACGTTTATCAGCTACGACACACGAGGCTTTAGTTCATCAAGTTTCATGATCGGTTCCTTTTATTCAGTTACAGAAAATATTTTAAAAGTTTCATGTTTCAGGAAGTTTAAGGGTTAAAACAAGACACCTGTTTAATCTAAGGCTAACGTAGCTACGTGAGGTATCTACATGAGCTAAGAGCTAACGTAGCCTGGTCTTATTTTAACAGGTAGATGTGTTTGTTGTTTGAACCGTGTCCTCCCGTGTCGTTCTCAGTGGGCGTGGTCAAAGACGAGCCATGCGAGGGCCGTGACGACTACCTGGAGGCCGTGTCTCCTGAGCGGTCGCTGCCCGCTGACGAAGCGTACTCCGACGCTGAGCAGGAGGAAGAAGGTGACGAGGAGGAGGAAGAGGAGGAGCAGGAGGAGGAAGAGGACGCCCGCACCGAGGGGAGCGCTCCCGAGGAGGACGAGGAGGAAGAGGAGGAGGAAGATGAGGGTGAGGACGAGGAAGAGGAGATGGAGGAAGGTAGGGGAGTTAATTACGCCAGAGTAGGATAAACCACGATCCCAAATGGACCAATCAGAGCCTCCGACCTGCGGGGGGCGGGTCCATTTGGGACTGAGTGACAGTTTGAGCGAGTGTGTGCGCTGGCATGTCGCTTCCATCAACAACCGCTGGATCCTCGCCCAACTCTGAGCTAGCTCACTGCTAGCTAGCTAGCTCGCCTTGCTAGGCTACGCTACGCCGCGGCGAGGCCTTATGGTGCAGACATAAGCTGCCGTCGCCGCCGTCGTGGTGCAGTTTGTGGTGTAGTTTCATCCTGCATGTTGAAACTAACCCTCGCATGTTTGCAGTGATGCCGCCGTGTGTGAGTAGGTTTGGTTTGTCGCGTTTTTACAAACAACAAAAGGAAGAACGTAGAAATTGCTGCCTCCTCATTCTCATTCATTCTCATGTATGTTTTGTGATATTTGAAGGATTTACAGACTCACTTCCTGTTCCTGTTTTCCCTCGATCAGGCGACGATGGGTACGAGCAGATCTCCAGCGATGAAGACGACCTGGACAACGGCAGTTTCAAGCTGCCGACCTTCGACATGGACTACACCCCCGAGGACCTGGCGTCTGTCCCGCCAGTCCAGTACGACCCCTACGAACGAGAACTCAGACCTCTGCTCTACTTCACGCCCCCTTATAAGACTCGTTTTGATGTCCAGTTTGAGAAAGCCAGCGCCGATGATCCCAGAGACGGCGGTGGGACGAAACCAGCAACGGGCAGCGAGGAGGCGGAGTCTGTTTCTCAGCTGAAGGAGCTGCTCTCTAGCATCGGTGACGACAGAGACGCTCGCTGGGTTGCCGCTCTGGAGGAAGCTCCTGGCCTGCTCGCTAAAGGTCTGGCGTTTTTAATCAGGCACGGAGATGGCGAAGAGGATCCGGTCCGAGTCCTGGTGAAGTGGACTCTTCAGGCTCTGAGCATGGAGGTGGCTCTGACTCAGCCCATCGCTCTGAACCTCAGACAGTTAAAAGCTGGAGCCAAACTGGCTTCACACCTGGCTGAGTGTCCGCAGGGCCTCACGGCGCTGCTGCATGAAGGGGCCCTGAGGGTCCTGCTGGAGCTGCTCCACACGGACCACGTCTCCTCCACCCTGAAGCTCAGTTTCCTCCGAGCTCTGGACGCTCTGACCAGTGCTCCAGACGCAGTGGAGGCGTTTCTCCACGTAGGAGAATCACAGAAGAGCGGCTACCAGGTTAGAAACATGTAAAACTCAGTATCAGGGATAAAAGGTTTAAAGAAAATAATCTGACAGTGGTCGTCTGTCACATGTTGAGATTGATAGTTTGAAAACATGCGTCCTTCATCTCCGTAGACGTCACAGGTGGAGACTGAACTGTCTCAGTTCAAAGATAACGAGCTAACATTAGCTCGTACTTAACCACGCTAACGTTAGCTGAAGTGGCTAAATTACCTGCGGTATCAAAGTAGTTAATGTAGCCGAGTTTAGCTAACGTAGAAAGGTTAGCCAGCGTAGCTAAGTTAGCTAATGTAGGCAGTGACAGCTAGGGCTCTCTCTGATTGGTCAGAACCACAGTAACAGGAGGCGTGTGGTGCTTTGTGATTGGAGGAGCAGGACTGTGACACAATGATTGACACGGCTGATGAGACGTAGAACGCACCTGCAGATTAAGTCTGATGGGTCATGATCACCTTCCTTCAAACTGATGATTGATTTCTACGATATTTCTATTGATAATCAATGAATCATTCAGCTCTGATTGATTAGTGAACATCGCCATCGGTGACCGTTTTTATGTCTTTGCAGCATCTGGTGCAGCTGTTTCTACGTGAAGAAACCGTGAGGGTGATCACCGCCGGCAACGCCATTTTACAGAAGAGTCACGTGTTTGAGGTTCTGGTCGACCTGCAGCGAACAGCAGCAGCGTGGAGCGAACCACAGCAGGTACAGACATAAACTCACCAACCTGTGACATTATAGATTATATCAAGTATATTAAAGTTCATTTCATCCTCAGGAGGAGATGGAGGAGGCGGAGAGTCCGATGGAGGAGGAGCCGTCACTCAACTCTGCACCTGTCAGCGAAGCAGAGCTCGACAGGTTGGCGGGAGTTTTAGAGGAGTTGCACCACCTGTTGGAGACAGCGCCGCACTGCATGGTGCAACCACCAGGGAAAGCTTTCCCAACCACGACGAGAATAACGGGGCCGCAGGAAAGAGACGACCCGTATCCAACTCTGTACAGGTATGATGACCTGCGGGAGGAGCAATCTGACAGATGTTGAGGTTTATAGTTTGAAAACATGTGTCTTCTTCTCAGTTTAAAGATAGCGATGCTAATGGTAGCTCAAAGATAATCATGTTAGCTCTTGTGAGTTTTCCTGCTGTACAGTGATTAGAGGTTTAGCCATCATAGCCATGTGAGGTGACGTATCTGACGTTAGTTGACGTGGTGAAGTTTGCTGATGAATCCAGGTCATCACGTGTTCGCCTGTTTAATCTTTCCTCAGGTACATGCATGCGTGTCACTTCCTGGAGAGCATGGCGGTGGTTCTGTCAGCCGCCGCCGCCGCAGGTCATTTGGGCGTGATCCAGTCCGTCAGAGAGCTGCTTCGCTTCCTGTCGCTGACTCAGTCCGGCCTCCTCTTCCTGCTCGCTCAGCCGACGCCCACCAACCTGCTGCTGCGCCTCCTGGCGTCAATGGCGGAGGCAGAGAGCGAAGACAGTGCCTTCACCGGAGGAGATGGCGTCTTGACAGGGCCCGGCTTTGGCGAGGAGGGCTTCGGCGTGTGGCTGATGCAGGCGCTGCACGCTCTGCAGGGCGTGTCAGAGCTCATGAGCCACGTGGCGACCGGCGGCGACGGTGGGGCGGGGCTAGAGGAAGGAGACAACGCAGAGGTCCTCGGCATGCTCCACGCCCTCTACCTCATGACCTTCACTCAGACGGGACGCAGCGCCGTGGCTCACGTCTGCAGCCTGGACAGTAACATGTCGTGTCTGGTGACGCTGCTGCAGCATCACAGCAAAGACGGACAGGGGTACGAACGCTGCCGCCACCTTCTCTCTGATGTCAGAGTGTAGTTTAACCTTTCTGTCTCCTCCTCAGTGAAGCGAAGGCTCGTAAAGCGGTGACCTACAACTACGCCTGTATGTTGGTGTTACTGGTGGTGCAGACGTCCAGCGACCTGCGGATGATGGAGCACTTCTCTGCTCCGCTGCTGACGTTGGCCAAAGCTGATGACACCAACGCCAAGTTACAGGGTAACGCTGCGTCACATGTTCGGGTCCTTTCAGTTTTATACACCAGACGCTGAACGTGTGTTTTATTCCTCAGAGCTGAGTAAATGGTTGGAGCCTCTGGAGAAACTTCGCTTTGAGATTGGCAGCATCCCGTTGCTCATCGACTACATCAAACAGGTGAACGTCGTTTTATATTAATATACGTTATTCTTCCTCTTCTCCTGCTGCAGAGACGAGACGGTGACAGTTTAATGAGGTTTAATAAATCCACTGATTCAGGTTTGATCACAGAAACATCATCAGATGGAAAAAAGCATGATAAAAACATGAAACGTGTCTGTCATTAAAAACTAAAACCACCAAACATCACTTGTCATCTAAAGAGTTTCTGAGAAACGCGAAGCGTCAAACGAGCTGAACCGTCCTGTCGTTTCTCTTTTCTGTCTGTGACGAGTTTGAAACGTGTTTTAAACCAGAACGTAGAGAACGTGTTGACGTCTGAGGGAAGTGGATTAGTGACGGCGCTGAGAGTCCTGTGTCACCTCGGCTGCTCTCCTCCGGCCGTCGAAGGTAAATCAAGAATAAAAGGTTTTGCCTGCAGCTTCGTCGTCTTTTCTTTCTGTAGATTGAAGCTGTTGTTGTCGTCTTTAGGTCAGCAGAGGGATCTGAAGTGGAGTCTGGCAGGGGTGCAGCTGTTTTCTGGGGAGGGTCTGGACACGTGTGTGCGCGTCCTCCAGAAGCTGTGCGGCGTCCTGCTGCAGCCGTGGCGTGTTCACGGTCACATGGGTCCGACGCCGCAGCGCTGCATGATCCTGAGCGTGTGCATCAACACGCTGCGGCTGCTGCGCGCCATGTTGACAGAGCTGCTGCGCGGCGGCGCCTTCCAGTTCAGAGACACTCGTGTGGCCAGCGTGTTGGTGACACTGCACATGATCGTCTGCTCCATCCCCGCCTCCGGACGTCTGGATGGAGACGAGACCAGAGTCCAGGCTCTGATCGTAGACGTGCTGCTGACGTTCACGCAGGGCGTCAACGAAGAGGTCCGTAGTTATAGAAGAAATACCATAAATATAACGTCACATATATATACATACATACATATAAACGACACCATCACATGTTGTGTTTGTGCTGCAGGTGACTCACACAGAAGAGACTCTGGCCAGTAACACGTGGTCTCTGATGCTGAAGGAGGTGTTGACGTCGCTGCTCAAAGCTCCGGAAGGTTTGTTCTCTGGTCTGACGTTGCTGTCCGAGCTGCTGCCGCTTCCTCTGCCGATGCAGAGTACTCAGGTGTGTCCAGTTTCATCATCAACGCTGCTCATGGGGCCTGAACCTGGCTGACTGTCGGTCGTTTGTTTCCAGGTGATCTCGGTCCAGGACGTGGCCGTGGCCTTGAACACCAGGAAGCTGTGGAGCATGCACATCAGAGCTCAGTGGAAGGTGTTTTCTGAGGCACTGCGGAGCGTGTGCGCCACCAGCTGCCCTCCTCTCTTAGCGATGTTACGTCGAGTGTGTGTTCAACTCGCTGACCTGTCGTCGCCCACGGCAACGCTCATCATGAAGGCGCTGGTGGAGCTGCTGTTGGAGGAGCTGCAGCCGTGAGTTAACAACATCAGACTCTGCTTTGTTCGTGTGTTTGTTCTGTGTTTTAACGGTGACGTGATGTTTGCTGCAGCGCCGAGGGGAAGGCCGTGTGTTGGGCTCAGGCTCTACGACTCCTCTCTCTGACGGACGCTCTCGTGTCTCAACGAGCCTGTAAGAGCGCCGCGCTGCATCTTCTCTCCGGCGCCGTGTCTGGAGACGAACAACTAGCAGAACTGTTCCCTCTGATGCTGACGCTGCTGCTGCCTCCCACCGGTCACTGTCTGCAGCAGCAGCAGTGCAGCGAGTTGGTGGGAACCATACTACAGTCACTGTGTGACCAGGTCAGAAACAGTCACTACGATCCATTCATCTGTTAACAGAGTTGATAAATTACTAATCAGATAAAAAGCTACAGATACAGACGTTGTTTCAAACCTTAAAAACCTTAAACATCTTCACTCTAAAAAAGTCAAACTAGTCCCAGGTCTTTAGAGACTCTTTGACCTCATTTCACATAATGATCCTCAGATATATCTACGACTATTTCCACCAGATTTGTGTCTTTTTTGATGAATTTTAAAACAGTTAAAAAACAATTTAAAACCTACTAAACAGGGTCAGTCTCTTCCTTCACATCTGTTTATAACAACTGAACTGTTATTAAACCAGGACACTCATTTACTTGTGTATGTAATGTTGATGAATCTTAACGTGTCTCGGTGTCTGTGTCTTCTCCAGGACATTTCTCTGGTGGTGTCTCCACCCGGCGAAAGCTGCGTCTCAGAAGCCGAGCAGCTCGCCAACTCGCTGCCGGGTCGAGAGATGATGTCGTCAGTGTGTAACGCCCTGTTGGAGGTGTTGGGTAACGCAGACAGCAGCGTCCCGCTGCTCCTCACCTGCATCAGGACATTGACCTTCCTCACAGAGCACGACTACGGACTTTATCACCTCAAAGTGTAAATCAGCCTTCACTTCTTCTGTGGCTGAGTATCGGCTCGTTCAGAGGTTTTAGTTTAGATTTATTTCATAAAAAGCTGCACACGTTCACATCAGGACGCTTTGATCTCCAGTTGCATCAAAGTGTGTGAACTTATTATTTTATTGTCATTTTATTTGCTACAAAGCTGCACAAGCTGCACAAGAAGACATGAATTTAAGTAAATACTGAATTTATTGTTAAATTGAACCAAAAGTCAAAGTACAGACGATAAAATGTTTGTTACAGACGTAGAAACATTTAACTGTTCCAGCATCACAAAGAAGGAAAAAATGATAGTAACGATTAAAATGTAAAATAGATAATTTGTGAAGTAGAAACGATGATCAGATGAAAATCGACATGAACCGAACCGAACTAAACCAACCTAAACGTGACATGGTCTCTGTTCCAGTTCTCTGAAGAAACACGGCTCAGATCTGTTCTCACTGTTGAAGAGGTTGGTGTTTTCCTTCAACAAAGACTCAGCTGATCTTCTCTCAGCTCTGCTCGACTTCCTGCGACAGATCCTCAACACAGACACCATGGTAGGTATCTGACTGGATCACGTGATGCTGGAGATGATGGAGATGACGTCATGTTGGTTTGTTTGTGTCGTCGTCAGAACACCGAGGAGCCTCAGAGCTCCGGTGGAGACGAGTCGAGCTTCCCTCCGGCTCCTCGGCTGCTGTCGAGTTCGGAGATGAAAACTCTGCTGCAGTGGGAGGAGTCAGAGTCACACCCGCTGCCGACGTTAGAGAAGCAAATCACGGTACGAACCAATGTGAAGATAAAACCGGTGCAGCTTCATCGGCATTCAGCTCACCGCATGTGCGTGTATTTGTAGAAACTGTGTAAAGAAGACGAGTCTCTGGAGACCATGTTGGAGAACGTCGTCGTTCTGAGACAAACGTTGGAGACGGCGACTGATTCGCCACCGCCCGTCGACACTGAGCCGACGCTGCCGACGCCGGAGACACTGGGAGCTCAGTTCAACCACCGGTACAGTAACACACGTGGTTTCATCTCTTCATCCGTTAAATGTTATGAACCAGACTGAGACCAGCTGTCGTCTGCAGGACCGTCTTCATCCTGTCGGAGGCGCTGGACGAGCAGCTCAAAGCGCTGTGGTTCTCTCCGTTCCAGACGGACGACATCGACACCGACCTCGACATGGTGACAAACTTGTTATTATTATTATTATTATTTTTATTATTATTATTGGCAGCTGTGTAACAGCAGCTGTGATGATTGTTTTTACTTCCTGGGTGTGAATTATCACGTGGTACCAGCAGGTGGCGCTGTGGTCATGTGTGTTTAAGTTCAACTTCCTGTTTCATGATGAAAAAATGGTGGTTTTTCACAATAAAAGACTCGTCAGTCTGTTGAAGTTAAAGCGAACGAAGTTGACCTCGTTGGAAACATTCAACAGAGAAAAATAATCTAATTATATATTAACAATAATATTAACATATATTATTAATAATAATTTCTAACAAGACTGAACTAACAGTAAGTTATAACGATGGTATTTTTATGACATTGAGGTGAATCATCGTTGATCTCGGGGACTAAAACCTCCTCAGCTCAGACGTTTGTCTCGTCTCATGTCCAGGTCAAAGTGGACCTGGTGGGTCTGGCTCAGGAGTGTTGTCCAGACCTGGACCTGAAGTCGGAGCTGGAACGCTCCTTCCTGTCGGAGCCGTCGTCTCCCGGTCACACTAAAGCTCCCAAAGGCTTCAGGCTCGGAAAACACAAACACGAGACGTTCATCACGTCCAGGTTCCTCTTCAGCTTCACTCTCGGTTCATTTTACGTCCCAAACGTTACGTAACTGTGTGTTTCTGTTTCTGCCGTAACGTTCGCCTGTTCCTCTGGTTTCCCTTCAGCGGTAAATCCGACTACGTGGAGCCGGCGAAGCGAGCTCACATCATGGCGGCTCCCCGCGGACGCGGCGGTCGAGGAGGATTCGGTCAGAACGTGTCGCGTCCTCACGACATCTTCCGCCAGCGTAAACAGAACACGTCCCGTCCTCCCAGCATGCACGTGGACGACTTTGTGGCGGCCGAGTTTAAAGACATCACGACTCCTCTCGGCCTCCTGCCTCCGAAACGTCTCCCCAAGAGTTCACCCAAACCCCCGACCAGAGGCCTGTTCACCGGGAACAGAGGCAGAGCCACGTTCCACAGTCAGACACGCTTCTTCACACCGCCGCAGCCCAAAGGAGTCCTGCTGTCTGGTGAGTCGACTGTAGACCTGGAGACTGTAAAGCTGGAGATTGTAGACCTGGAGACTGTAGACCTCAAAACCTGGAGACTTGAAGACTGTAGATCTGAAAACCTGGAGACCTGGAGACTGTAGACCTAAAAAAACCTGTAGACCTGGAGACTGTAGACCTGGAAACCTGGAGACTTGAAGACTCTAGACCTGAAGACTGTAGACCTAAAAAACCTGTAGACCTGGAGACTGTAGACCTGGAAACCTGGAGACTGTAGACCTGAAAACCAGGAGACTGTAGACCTGAAAACCAGGAGACTGTAGACCTGAAAACCAGGAGACTGTAGACCTGAAAACCAGGAGACTGTAGACCTGGAGACCTGACAACATGATGTGTTGACCTCATCTTTGTCTTCTGTAGGAAACTACACTCGTAGAGAAGGAGGCAGAGGTTCATCGTGGAGTGGACAAGTTCCCGCCGTCACTCACAGAGGAACGTACAGCGAACCACGCGGAGGACAGAGCAACTTCACACGAGGACCGCTGCCGTCCAGACAACCACCAGCCAGTACGGGACGCGTGTTTACACGTTAAACACCTGTTACAACAACATGTTATCGTTTCTGCAGCGTGATCTTCTAAACAAACTGTTTTTTTCTTCCAGGTGCGTATCGTCTGGCGACACGTGACCGAGCTCCTCGAGGCCGAGGAGGAACCGGTCTGTCGTGGCTCAGCGGCGGCGGTGGTGGCGGCAGCGCTGGAGGAGGAGGAGGAGGTGGGGGAGGTAACGGTGGAGGAGGAGGAGGAGGCGGAGGAGGTCGAGGATCTCAGGGGAGTAAGTTCAGTGGTGGAGGAGGAAGTGGGGGAGGGAGGGGTCGACACGTTCGCTCCTTCACCAGGTAAAAACTCACCTGGACACAAAACAAACGGACCAATCAGGATGTTATATATATATATATATATATATATTCCTTCTCCATGGAAACGTGTCGGATGATGATGATGATGTCACAATGACGACGTACAGACTGTGTGTTAATGTTTTCTGTTTTATCATGAGTTGTGTTCAGAGAATAAAGATGATAGAAACTCAACTGTGACTGTGTTTTTAAACAAAAAACTGAGCAAGTTTTAGTTCAGATCAGACTTTATTCTTCCTCTTCGCCTCAGACCTGATGAAACAAAAGACTGATCACTTTCCTACAAACTCATCATTAAACTAAAGAAATGTTTCATTTTCAAACTGAATCTGTTAAAACTAAACTAAAACCTGATCAAACAAACAATTGTTCACTTTCCCACAAACAAACTCGGTCATTAATGTAACAAATGTTTCCGTTCACTCAAACTTCTCTAATTCAACTTGTTTAAAAGTCGTTTTTATATTAAAACCTCTGAATAATGTTCTGTTCTGTGTTGTGGCTCCGTGGTTTCATCGCCTCGTCTTCCCTTAGATCACCGTCACCTCCCTGCTCTTCCTCTTGATACAGTCCAGAGTCAGACTCCTGGTCCCGCCCCGTCTGGTCCCGTCACCTGGTAACGGTGATGGAGGCGGAGTGTTAGCAGCGCCCGTAGCGTTCTGTAGAGATGGGGAGGAGGCGTGTAGCGGCGGCGTCTCTCTCTGATGGAGCCTCGCTGGTTTAACGGTCAGCGGTTCCCACCTGAACGCCTCCTGATGTGGCACCGCTCCCCGACGCCGGTCTCCGGTCGCCACGTCGACCTGGTTCTGGCTGCTGATTGGCTGCAAGTCCCTGAGCAGCTCCAGCAGCTCCTTCTTCTCCAGCTCCACCTCGGCCAGCTCCTGTCTGCGCAGACGCTCGGCTCCTAACAACGCTCGCACGTCACACATCACACGGGACAGCTGACCCTGAGGAGACGGGACGCCACGTTACCCAGCATGCACCAGGTGACACTCCTGACATGATGTCACACTCACCTTGAGCTCCTCCACCTCGCTCTTCAGCTGAGACTCTTTCTGAACCATGTGTCTCCTCTGAGAGTCCAGACGAGACTCCATCTCTCGTCTCACTTCGTCCACTTTACACAACATCTCCACTCTGAGACGAGAAACCAAACAGCAGAACTTCAACCACCAAACATGATCGGCCACTTTTACTCATGTCACACGTTAAATGGGATGGGCTCAGATGGGGCAGTGGTGGCCCGGTGGCTAAGGGAGCGGACTTGGGTCTGGAAGGTGCCTGGTTCAAATCTGCCAGCTGCCGGGTCCAACTGAGCTACCCATGGTGTTCTGTGCTCAATGATCGATAGTATCACTTTCACTTTTTTTTTTTTAAGTTTATAGTTATAGTGAAACAAACATCTGGTTTTAGTTTTTCAGTGAAAGTTTTCAGTTTGTTTCAATCAGTGATTCGTTTGAACTCAGGGGTTTAATGGATGAAACTTTACTATGAGTCAAACAGAATTAAATTCATATAAAATAAAATTTCAGTTCTTTATAAACTAGTGAACTATTGTTCAGCAGAGTCTCTGGTAGATTTTATCTACTCAGATTAGAATAGAGTTGTTGTTAATCAAATTTAGGAAAAAAGACTAAAAACAGCACATGAATAAAGTTGTTTGTTTGTGACCTGATCATCTCCACTTCAGCTCGTAGCTCAGCTACACAGCTGTGTTGTGACTGTTCAGACGAGACGAGTGTGAAGCCGCAGCCGTTGGGACAATCTCTGCTGCCGAGGCTGCACTCGGACAGGTGAGCGTCCAGGCTCCGCCTCTCCACCTGCACCGAACAACCTGAGGAGGAGGAGCAGGAGGAGAAAGATGATTTCTGTCTCAAACATCAGATCAGGTCACAACAAACACAGACATAAAACAAACATCATGTCACACTTCATGCTCACGCTGTGAAACTCCACCTACCACAGTAGAAACACATGAAGTCTCCACCTGCCAACGACACGTCACAGTCACAGTGAGACACGTTCGTTTACACACACACACTGATGATTAAACAGCTCATTAAAGAGTGATGGGAAGTCGACCCTCGCTCGGTGGGAGTCACAGGTGCAGCAGTTTGTAGCGTTGCTACGACAACCAGCAGAGACACCTGCTGCAGGTGTCCTGTTACCTCTGTTCATCTTTTCACAGCAACAATCAGCGAAAAGAGAAAACGTGAAGTCGTACCTGAGTTGGAGCAGGAGACGAAGGCAAACTCACACTCATCCTCGTGTGTGTGCAGGTTCTCCAGAGAGGAAACGACATCACATCCTTGACCTGCGTTCACACAACGGATCTGCAGACGGTTCAGGTCGTTCCTCATGTACCTGAAGACAGAGAGAAGTTTGTTTCTGACTCCACAGACGTAGACGTCGACAATCTCAGACTCAGAGATGTGGACGTAGATGTAGACAGAGACAGAGGGGTCCAGACCTGTAGAGCGGTTTGAGGCTGCCTACGTCCAGCGGCAGTCTGTCCTCAGGACACGTCTGGTGATGGAGCAACCAGCTGCTGATGCAGGCGCTGCAGTAGGCGTGTTCACAAGGCGCCTGGAGGGGGCGCTCCAACACGTCCCGACACACGCAGCACAGCAGACCGTCGTTGACGTAGCCGACGAACCTGTCGAGGTCGTAGCCCATCCTGCTGCCACACAGACGGACACAAGTTGGACGAGTTGTTCTTCATGTTCTGATCATCAGATGATAATAAACTTCCTACCTGGAAAATGTCTCTTTCTGTTGATTGAACTTCCACTTCTCGTCACTGCTGTAGCTTCATCCTCTTCCTCCTCTGGCCGGACTCGTCTCTTCCATGAGGACAGGGTCTCCTCTGTCAGATCTTCCTCCTCCTGCTCCTCTGGGACTGCGTCTCCATGGAGAAGTCTCCCTGACAACCAGGGTTCAGGACGCAGGCGGGCAGCTGTCAGACGACATCAGACCAGACCACATCAGACCAGATCAGAAGCAGAATTACTGGAAAAAGAAAACACAGATTCTGCAGCGATAAGTGTGTGTGTGTGTGTGTTTTTACTGTCGTCCTCCAAATGTTTCCGTCTCTGTCCTTTCTTTTTCTCTCTGCATGTGGGATTAACGTGGATTACTCTCTCTCTCTCTCTGATTGGATTACAGAGCTCATGACATCAGATGACACAGTCTCAGACCACAAACGTCAAAGAGCAAACAGACGTGTGAACTCACCTCAGTGAAGGTGCAAGAAAACACATGATAAATAAAAACAAAGTGAAAGTTCTCCTTCAGTATTATATTATTATATTTTCAATTATTACACGATTTATCACGTGTCACCGGTCATGGAGCTCGTTTTAACGGTTTAATGTATTTTTATGCTGATTAATATATTATATCACCATGAGTATTGAGTTTTTACATTGTTAATGTGTTTAAATGAATTAAAACGTAATTATAATATCTGTCTGTCATTTAGTTTATATAGTAGAATATTTCAGCATAAAGTGAAAACACTTTTAAAAACAACAAATATATTATCATTATTGTTAAATATAGTAGTTTACTTGGGTAAATGAACGTATGTTTAACTACAACAATCGATATAAATGATAAAATAAACAGTTTTTACCGTTTTTGTTGTTTTCAGTGTGAGCTGCCGGTCGCTGTGTTGGAGAGCTCGGTCTACTCACCGGGGATCTGCCGCTGGGGTGATGTCACCACGGAGGTGAACGGTGAGCTGCTTCGGTAATTAAATCAAGCGCACCCTCGTGTCTTCTAACCACACCCCCGTCAGAAGGCGCAACCAATCAGAGGCGTCGAATTCATCCGCGGGAAAACGGAGCAGAAGAAGAAGTTAAAGGAAATAAAAGACTAAAAAAGACGATTTAAAGTTGAAATTACACCAGAGTTAGTGAGGTTAAATGTCTCCGACAGACGTTTAGATCATCCGGGTATGTACGACGAGTTGCCACGTGCTGTCACGAAACGTAACGAGGCTTTACAGAGACTTTATCACAGTTTACAGCGAGTGTCCGGTGCTAACGGGCTAGCTAGCTAGCTAACCTGCTAGCTAACCTGCTAGCTAACCTGCTAGCTAACCTGCTAGCTAACCTGCTAGCTAACCTGCTAGCTAACCTGCTAGCTAACCTGCTAGCTATGTAGCAGTTTAACACAGCAGCACATTAACATTAAGATGCTGTAACAAAGTGAAAAGACAGAGATCAGATGTTTATTAACGTGATTAATAAAGTCTCGATAGTTTTTCCTGTTTAATTCAAACGTCAACTCAGTGACAGTTTACATGTGATCATGAAGAGTTTTAATTACACGTTTAACAACAGTTAAACTGTATATTATCATGAAATAGTATAAAACTAACTAAAGACCAGGATGTGTGATGATGAAACGTTTCTGTTGAGCATCATTACAACCACACATCTTGTTCATCGGTGGTCTGGATTTACTGGGTTGACCTGTTGTTGTTGGGTCAGTGTGTGTTCGTGGATCAGCTGATCTGATGGTGAAGTTATGGTCTAATTATCTATTGTGATTAGTTACTGTGTTGACAGTCGTTTTCTGTCTTTAGGACGTAGATAATAATGAGGCGCTCTGCTGCTCCCAGCCAGCTGCTGGGTAACGCAGTGAAGAAGCCTCGCTTCGTCCCTCCGGCAGCGTCTGGATCTGGATCAACTGGACCATGGTGTCTGGGATCTGAACACAAACCTCTGGCGCCCAAACCTGGACTAGGAAACGCACTGGAGAAGGTAACTGTATTAATGTTAACATGTGACCTCGTTGTTCATTTAGTTCATTCATGCTCATTTTGTTGCTCCGTGTCTCTCAGGTCCAGAGGAGTCTGACAGAACCAGGACTGAGTAAAACCGTCAACGATGTCGAGCCCAAAGATCCTCCGGCGGCTCCCGGTTTGTCCAGAGCTCTGGCTCGAGTTCTCAGTGCAACAGAGAGCAAAGAAAATGAAGCAGAGGTGGACGGTCCTGGTCCCGGACCTGGATCTGGACCCACAGCCTGTTCAGAAAACACCAGAGCAGCAGGTAAGATACAAAGATTCACTGAGTCTGGTCAGATTTTAACGAACCGGCAAAGCCTCGTCAGTCTGAGAACAGACGTCGCCTCAGTCACTTTATTTCTGTTTGTCCTGAACCACAACATCAGTAACACCTGCTGTCAATCATCTTTATTATTAATGATGATAATAACACCTACCGTCATATAGTCATCATCATTAATGATAATAATTATTAATAACATACATGTCTATAATATAATAGTAGTTAACATCATCATGTAAAATAAATTAATCGTTAGAAGTTTTTACATGTTAAAGTTGTGTGTGTGTCAGAGTGAAGCGGTGTGTGTTTATAACTCAGTGAATAAGATGTTAAACGTTAAACCGAACTGAAGCTGCAGCGGCTCCGGTGCAGATCAGCGGGGCGGGGGGCGGAGACAGACCGGGAGATTAGGACTGTGCTCGGGATCAGTGAACCGCTTCTGCTCGGTGTGTTGGAGCAACTAGTGTCGGTGGTTTAACACACACACACACACACACACACACACACACACACACACACACACACTCCGTCCCGAGCACGTGTCCTGTATCAATCTTTTGTTGTTCGCGTCCAACGCGCTGTTGTTGCTGCAGCGGGCATGCGCAGCGCGCCCCCGGCCCCTCCCCCCTCAGTGAGTTAAACCAGCGTTGTTTCATTTTAGGTAAAAAAAATAAATAAATAAACCTCCTGACCCCTGAAACCTGCAGACCAGGACCCGGTCTCTGTCCCTGCAGACCCTCCGGTCCCGGTCCGGTCTGTCCCCCGCCCCCCTCCCCCCGGTCTGCTCGGTGCTCTGCCTGGTTTGGGCTTTACAGAGACCGAGCTGTAAGTAGGTCGGGCTGGGCTTAAGCGGCTTAGCTACGTCAGCCTAAGCTGGGAGGAATTCATCTAAAGCCCTCCGCGGTAGGCGGGGGCCTAAACGAGGCTGGCCTAGTTAAGCCTGATTCTTATTGTGCTGCACGGCTCCTGTTTTTGTTGTGCAACGTAGCTGAGAGGGAAGCCAGGGGCAGAGTATGAAGACATGCACATGTTGGACACAGCTTAGGTCTGAAACCAGAAGAAGTGAGACATGTTGAGGACTTGGACCAGTTGTAGACTGATCAGTTTGGATCCAGATCAGCAGCAGCAGAGACAGAGGCAGGTGTGAGGACTGAGGGTGTAACACAGTTATAAGGCCTAAATATGTTGTAGAGAAAGAAAGATGGCGTCCAGCTCCGTGTTTCTGTCCAGCATGGTGGGCAAAGCTCGCTCGTCCAATTTCACCCTCTCTGAGAAACTGGACCTGTTGAAGCTGGTTCGTCCTCACATCCGCATCCTGGAGGAGCACACCAACAAACACGCCGTCATCGTGGACAAGAACAAGTGCTGGGACACGGTGGCGGACCAGTACAACGCTCTGGGAGGAGACAGACCGCATCGGACCGCTCAGGGCCTCAGGACCCTCTACAAGAGGCTGAAGGAGTCGGCCAAACAGGAAGTGATGCAACGCAGACACGCCCAGCCTGAGTACAGGGCGAGCATCTCGGAGCCGACGAGGAGGATCATGGAGATGATCCCTCACCTGTTTCACCACGTGCCCATCCACGAGAAGGACCAGGCGCTGCGGAGGTACGGTGACACACACACACACACAGATACACACACACACACACACACACACACACACACACACACACACACACACACACACACGGGAAGAGAAGAGAAACATTTATTCTTCTGTTGGAATCAGATCAGATCAAACTCACTGTGATTATTAACCAACACCAACATTTATCACACGTTACAAACATCTTCTCTGATTCATGACTAGACTGTGTTTTCACTGTGAAGTGTTGTATGTTTCTCTGACTGACGTTTTTTTCTGTTTGTAGATTAATCTACAACAAACACAGCTCCCCCGTGCACCATCCTGGCAGCAGCTCATCTCTGGTCGGTCTCCAGGATTACTCAGCGTCTGTGGCGAACGTCCCCCACGACGTGGTCCAGCTGGACGCCGCGGAGGACGTGAAACCGCCGCCAGACCTCCCCGTCCTCTCCTCACACACACACTCACATGCGGGGCCGGTGCTGGACGGCGTCCAGGACCACGGCGACGTGGACCAGGACTTGAGTAGCGTCCACGACTATGAAGCCTCTCTGTCTCCGACGCCGTCCTCCGTCAACATCCCTCTGTCGGCCTCACCGCTGCCGCTACGCCACGACCTCTACCCCAATGACGTGTACCCCCACCACCACGAGACGGACAGGCTCCGCCCCCTGCACCTGGCCAAAGAGGAACACGAGCTGGTGCTGGCCAATCACAGGAAGGTGGCGCTGTACCTGGAGGAGAAGAGGGAGGGGCTGAAGAGGAAGCAGGAGCTGGAGGAGGAGCTTCTGAGAGCCAAGATTAAAGTGGAGAAACTGAAGGCGGCGCGGCTGCGACACGGGCTGCCGCTCCCTCTATAGCACGTCTCGATGACACGCTGCGAAATGGTGGCGAGGAGTGGACGCCATCTTTTAATGCTCGTCATCGATCACTGTGACGCCACGAACAGACAGTTTTCTAGTGTTGACTGATCTGAACCCAAACGGTGCTTCTCCTGCCTCAACCTGCCAGTTTCTCTATGACGACGTCAGTTCGTTTTAACGTTTATTATCAACAGTGTCTGTGTTTCCTGTAACGACGGCGCCAAGACCCCGAGCACAAGTTGAACTTTCTAAGGCCTTAACGTCTGAGAGTGAGAATAGGGATGTGGTGTTCGGTTTTGTGACTTTCTTGTTATTTAAAGTGTGAAACTACAACATTGATTGTTTCTTCTACAGTTTGTCCTCATGTTCATTTCTTTCTATTAAAACAAAAAAGTGAAGTTTTCTGCTCGTCAAGTTTCTTTCATCGATACTGAAACAAGAAGCAGTGGTTGTTGTAACATCATGTGTGACAGTGACATCTGCTGGTTGATTGTGTCATTAACTGTGTTTTATCACCGTGTTTCCATCAGACGCCGAGTCTCCTCAGCCCAACGGCTGCGCTCACGACGGCGTCCGTTACTTCAGCGTCATGTGGTGCAAAGCGAGTAAAAAGAAACACAAACGGTGGGAAGGCGATGCCATCCTGGTGACGAGAGGACGCACGGCCACGCTCAAAGACATGGAGGGAAAAGACATCGGCAAAGGTGCGACTGCCTCCGTCTCCATCAGCAGGAAGGAACGTCTCGATTCTCTTAACGTGTTTGTCTCTCAACATGTTGTGTGTTTGTGCAGGAAGTGGCTACAAAGTGTCGGAGCTGTCGTCTCTGTCGGAGGGTCAGACTCTGATGATCGGAGGGAAGGAGGTAGAGGTGATGGGGGTCGTTTCTGCCAAGGACTTTGCCAGAGGATGTTGTTTCCAAGGAATTCAAGTGGAGAAAGACGAAGCACCTCTTCTTCATCATCCTCCTCCTCCTCGGAGGTTCGTGTCCAAACCTTTCTGTCCTCCGTCTCAGGCAGGAGGAGTCCAACATGCAACGAAACCAGAGGAAGAACAAAGCTGCAGACCTCGACACGACCCTCTCGCTCCAGGTACAAAGACTCCATTTAATCTGGATGTTTATACAATAAATCTGCAAGAAATCAGATTTTAAACCTCATGAAACAGTTTTACTTTACTTTAAAAATGAAGCAAATACAGAGAGTTATAACCTGATCTGCTGAGAAGGCGTCTTTCCCCTCTGTCTGTGAGACGTCAGTAAAAGGATTTCTGATCTTTTGTGTCATTAGGAGCTGTGGTGATGCCCCGTCCATCCCCGACTCATCAGTGGTCTAATAACAAGTCAGGACTTCCTGTGGTGGACGTGGTGGTGGATCCTCACCTGTCCACTCACCTGAGGCCTCACCAGAGAGACGGGCTGCTCTTCCTGTACGAGTGCGTCATGGGCATGAGGTTGGTTTTACATTTTATCGTCACCACATGAAGGAGAGCCACAGCTGTTGTCAGAGTCATCGTCTGTCTGTTTGCTCCAGAGCGGCAGGTCGTCACGGAGCCATCCTGGCCGATGAGATGGGTTTAGGTAAAACCCTCCAGAGCGTAGCGTTGTCCTGGACACTGCTCAAACAAGGACCGTACGGAGGGAAACCTGTGGCCAAACGCGTCCTGGTGGTGACGCCCGGCAGCCTGGTGCAGAACTGGGGCAAAGAATTTAACAAGTGGCTCGGACGAGAGAGGATCTCCGTTTTCACGGTGGATCAGGTATACACAGGCATAATTATCATATAATAACGATAATTATAATAATGATGATGTCAGTTGTACTTGTGTTAAGTCGTTAATATTTGGTGCGTGACCCTCCAGGACCACAGGGTGGAGCAGTTCCTGTTGTCTCCTCTTCACACCGTCCTGGTCATCAGCTACGAGATGCTGCTGCGCTGCTCCAACCAGGTTCGTTCAGCTCCACCTCCACGGTCTGTCTTTGAAAATCCACCAGCTCTAAGACATGTTTTATATTTTCTCAGGTACAAAAAGTGGATTTTGGCCTTGTGATTTGTGACGAAGGTCACAGGTTGAAGAACAGCAGCATCAAAACGTCGTCTGTTCTCAGCAGCCTCAGCTGTAACCGCAGGGTCCTACTCACCGGTACTGACAGCGCGACGGGGATTGACGACGTCTAGTAAGGGTTTTATTATATTTATAGTATTTATTTCTTTGTGTTTTGAAGGAACTCCGGTCCAGAACGACCTGCAGGAGTTTTACACCATCATAGAGTTTGTGAACCCGGGGGTTCTGGGCTCGTCGACGGCGTACAGGAAAGTTTACGAGGAGCCAATTCTTCGCTCCAGACAACCATCCTGCTCAGAGGTAACGTCTCACTGTGTGCACCTGAATCCTCCTGGAAAGGAAACATCATGTGACGTGACTGTGTCAACAGGAGCAGAGAGTTTTAGGTGAAGAGCGAGCGTCGGAGCTGTCCCGTCTGACGGGGATGTTCATCCTGAGGAGAACGCAGGAGATCATCAACCGTTACCTTCCTCCTCGTCTGGACTGGACGTTGTTCTGTCAACCGTCGTCTCTGCAGCTGGAGCTTTACCGACATCTGCTGAGCCACCGGGTGTTCAGGGCCTGTCTGCAGAGCTCCACACAAACCCACACTCACCTGGCCTGTATCACGGCTCTGAAGAAGCTGTGTAACCACCCGGGGCTGCTCCGCTCTACCGCTAAGGTCTGTCTCCATCAGCCACTGACAGCTGGATGTTTGTGTCCTGTTCTGACTGTGAATCTGTTGTTTTCAGGAGAAAACTGACCACGGATCAGCAGAGACTTCGTTATACGACGGTCTGGTCGATCTCTTCCCACAATGCTATGCTTCAGGTGGACTCGACGCGTCTGATTCAGGGAAACTGGTGGTTCTGTCGGACCTGCTGAGCTCCGTGAGACGGCTCAGCCCCTCGGACCGGTCAGTGTGACGTCACCTCAGTCTGCTCTTTCACCTGCAGGTTAAACATGCAGCCGTTTGTTCCACAGAGTCGTCGTCGTGTCCAACTACACCCAGACTCTGGACCTGCTCCAGGACCTGTGTGTCCACATGAGCTACACCTTCTGTCGCCTGGACGGACACACACCGACCGCGCAGCGGCAGCGACTGGTGGACGGCTTCAACAGCCCGTTCTCTCAGAGCTTCGTGTTCCTGCTCAGCTCTAAAGCCGGAGGCGTCGGACTCAATCTGATCGGCGCTTCACATCTGGTGCTGTACGATATCGACTGGAACCCGGCCAACGATATTCAGGTACGAAACACAACGTCTGGACTTGTTTAGTGTCAAATCTGATGAATCTGAATCACAGACGTGTGAATTTAAAGTTTTAGTAATTTAAATGACATTGTTCATGAAAGAAAAGTGTTTGACAACAAAGAAAAAAGAAGTTACAACAGAATAAAACCAAAGCAGAGTGAGACAGATGATTAAACCATCAATAAATTAGTTATTTCTACTGGTCATTAGATTATTATATTTTTAAACATATGAAGGTTTTGGTTCAAGTTTAATGTAAAGGAGGATGTGACTCATACAATTACATCATCAGAAAGATTCACCTGGAAAAATCAAACATTATTTCATTAAATCCAAAATTAAAAGTCGACTGAGACGACGTAACAACGTGTTTTTTCTGTTCATCCTCCTTCAACCCGACTCTCCCGTCTAAATACTCGTCAGACGTGGTCACATGACGTCGTTCATCCTGGAACTTTTCTCTCCAGTTCAGTGTGATAAGTCGGTCCCTGTCCACCAGGGGGCGCTGTGTCATGATGTGTGTCCTCTGTGTTCAGGCCATGTCCAGAGTGTGGAGAGACGGACAGAAGAAGACTGTTCACATTTACCGTCTCCTCACGGCAGGTCAGGATCCTCACACACACACACACACACTAATACACACACACACATTAATACACACACACACTCTAACACTGCCCTGTGTGTGTGTGTTCTTGGTAGGCACCATTGAGGAGCGTATCTTCCAGCGTCAGGTGTCCAAACAGGGTCTTTCTGGAACCGTGGTCGACCTGGGAAAAGGGGCGGAGCACACCAGCTTCTCCACCAATGAGCTGCGAGATCTGTTCAGCCTGACGGACTCACCCTGCCTGACCCACGACCTGCTGAGCTGCAGCTGCAGCATGGACGGCTCGCCGCCGGGTACGGTCACGGTCACCCTAACGATCACGATGAAGTTCACACTCGTTTCTCTGTCGCTTCTCTGAACCTCATCAACTCATCGTCGTCTTCATCCTCAGCAGCCGTAGACGAGGAGGAGGAGGAGCGAGTCCCTGAGAGACCGTGTCAGCTCGGACGCCATGGAGGAACGCCGACATCATTGACCACGACGCAGAAACATCTGAGCATGTCGGAGCTGATGCAGTGGAGACATTTCTCTGGTGACACACTGACGCTCTCAGACCCGTACCTGGACCAGGCACGAGACCACATCACCTTCGCCTTCCAGACCACCATCTCTCACTCTGCTCACTGAACAGACACACACCTGACAACACAGAAACACACACCTGAAAACACACACACACACCTGACAACACAGAAACACACACCTGAAAACACACACACACACCTGACAACACAGAAACACACACCTGAAAACACAGAAACACACACCTGAAAACACACACACACACACCTGACAACACAGAAACACACGCC
Source organism: Polydactylus sextarius (assembly GCA_016801845.1). NCBI lineage: Eukaryota > Metazoa > Chordata > Actinopteri > Polynemidae > Polydactylus > Polydactylus sextarius. The sequence continues at coordinate 26,073,937 of CM028913.1, forward strand.
TGAAAACACACACACACACTGGTTCAGCGTCTTCACATTAACAACCTGGAACTAAAACCAGACTGTTTTTAACAACCTGAGTCTTGAACTTTATTTATTAAAGACTTTTACTGTGAAACATTAATGAAATAAATAAGATCTAAAGGTTTAAAGAGACCGAAGGAGGTGAATGTCAGCGTCACTTTTCTACATTAATAAGAGGATTTATGTCCTGAGATGTGTTTGTGTGTCCAGCTGAATGTTCTGGTTTAACAACTGATTATTTCATGACCTCGTACGTGGGACGAGCTGAGATCTGTTCAATCTGCTGCTTTGGATGGAAAACACCGGCCTGTTCACGCTGCTCAGAGCCAAGCTGCTGCGTGGGAGTTATGTAGCTGTGTGTGTCTCTTTGTGTGTGTCTGTGTTTGTGTGTGTGTGCAATCACTCGACTCCACTACAATGTGACACTTTACATAAACATCACCCTTCTTCTCCTCCAGTGATGATCAGAGGCGTGTGTTGTCTCTGATGTGAACCTGATCATGAAGACGTGAAGCTGACGGTTTTAAACACTACGACCTCATGACCAGAAGAGCCGGATGTGACATTGTCATGGTGACACAGACGCAATGTTGTCATGGTGACAGGCATGATTTCATGGTGACACACAGACGTGACGTTGTCATGGGGACACACACAGACGTGACGTCATGGTGACACAGAAGTGACGTCATGGTGACACACAGACGTGATGTTGTCATGGTGACACAGACGTGACGTTGTCATGGTGACAGACATGACGTCATGATGACAGACGTGACATCATGATGACAGACGTGACGTCATGGTGACACACAGACGTGATGTTGTCATGGTGACACACACAGACGTGACGTCATGATGACACACGTGACATCATGATGACAGACGTGACGTCATGGTGACACAGAAGTGACGTCATGGTGACACACAGACGTGATGTTGTCATGGTGACACAGACGTGACATTGTCATGGTGACACAGACGTGACGTTGTCATGGTGACACAGACGTGACGTCATGATGACAGACGTGACGTCATGGTGACACGGACATGATGTTGTCATGGTGACAGGCGTGATTTCATGGTGACACACAGATGTGACGTTGTCATGGTGACACAGACATGATGTCATGGTGACAGACGTGATGTCATGGTGACACAGACGCGTGACGTCATGGTGACACACAGACGTGATGTTGTCATGGTGACAGACGTGACGTCGTCATGGTGACACAGATGTGACATTGTCATGTAGATTGTTAATTTAAACTCTATTCTCAACAGGTCAGTTCGTACGTCGCTGATCAGTACTAGTGTGAAGTGTTGATCAGTATTGATCAGTGTTTTATCTGATCTGACGGAGGTAGGTAACAGTCTCAGTCATGCATATTCAGTCTGTCTGTGATGAACCGTCTGAACCAGATGTTGAACAGACGCTGTTTGTTGTTTCTGACCAATCACATCATTTGTTTGGTCTCTGACTGTCAGTGACACGTGTCTGACAGACGAGTGTCGTCGTTGGAGCTGATATTGATCTAAATCGTATCTCGGAGGTCATGTGATGTCCTCGTGGTTTAAACCTCCACGTCTCCTCCGTTAGAGAAGCTGGTGTTTGGTGTTTGGCCGGGATGTAGGAGGATCCAGATGTTTGACCCTGAGGTCACAGTCAAACGTGATCGTTCTGTAGATGTTGAAACATCTGGAACGAACCTCATGTTTCATCAGCAGATTAATGGAGCAGTTTATTAGGAACACAAAGACCAGAAGGTTTCATGTTTAACATCACATTCTGTTCGCCACAGAAATTTACTTTAAAGCTCAGACATTTGTTTTATTTTGTAAAATCTGACCCAGTGTCAATGTTTTAATCTAAACTGATGAATATAAAGTGATAATCACCTTCTCTCACCTCGACTACAACTACATATTCATTAAACCTTGTTTTATTGTTGATTCAACCTCGACTCTGTTACAATAAATATATTTATCAAACAGCGATAAAAATCTGAAGTGACATCGCTGTAAATCGTTTTTATTGTTTCAGGTCTGTTATGTTTGTGTTATAATAATGACCATGTTTCTCAGATGCAGTTAAGAAGTTCTTAGCGCTAAGAACTTCTTAAGATCCTTCTTAGGGCTCCTGTAAGAAGCAAACGTGTTTCCCAGATTGCTTCTTAGCCTAAGAAGACCTACCGTTAAGAAGGATCTGTAAGTAGGCTCTGGACCGTTCTTAACACCCTTCTTAGCAACAAAACAATGGAAACAGCGCCACGCCAGGCAGGCAAAGCAATGTCACACCAAGCAAGGAGATATTCATGCAGTGTCTGTTTTTCCCGATTGTGTTTTTCCCCCTTTTTTCTTTCCTTCATGTACTCCTACAACTACTCCTACTACCCAGTAAGTGTTAAAAATTAGGGGAAAAATACGTACTCTATGGCATCATGTGTTTGAAATGTTTTACCACAGTTCCATAATTTCTCCTTAATATTTTCCCATATATATCATAAATCTTTAATATTTATTTCAGGAATGTCCTGCAGTACCTTTACTCTTCATACTCTCCTACTTGACTGCTTGTTAAATGCTAAAACATCTGTTCTCTCTCTCAGTTGTGTCTCCCCCCCCCCTTTCTCTTTTTCAGGTAGTTTTGACTCCAGAGCAGTTGGATTCAAATTCTTCAACGACATCATTATTATTATTATTATTATTATTATTGTAACATTAATTGTAATGATAATGTTGCTTTAACAACTACTTGTTAACATCTAGTCTCTACTGTCTCTTCCTGGTCTCCCTCTTGTCTTCCTCCCCCTCTCCCCCGTCCTCCTCCCTCTTTCCTCTGTCTCTTCTCTTTCTCTTTTCTCTGTCTTCATTTCTCTCCAGCCGGTCGAGGCAGATGACGTCCACTCTGAGTCTGGTTCTGATGGAGGTTTCTTCCTGTTAAAAGGGACTTTTTCCTCCATTGTCACCAAGAGCTGCTCATTGTGGAAATGTTGGTTTCTCTATGTAAAGAGACTTGAAATAAATGTTTTTATGATCTGGCGACGCTATATAAATAAAATAAATTGAATTGAAATCAAGTCAAATAAAGTTTAACTTCAGGACACGTTGCCTCTCCAACCCAGAGACAAGTGACACCACACAACTGAACTCAGCTGGAAATAATCAATCGATGCTTTGTGACAGAAACAAAGGTACTTTATTCACAAATAATTACACACACTTTCAAGCATTGGGACGGCCCGCAGCATCAGCATCACCTGCAATGGAAAGGTTAATTAGTGAAATGGATTAACATACACAGCAGACAAACATACCGGGCGGCATATGACACCTACCTGAATCCTGAGGAAGGATGATGGGCACGGGGACGGAGGGTCGTACAAACTGCGCTTCGGCTAGTGCCAACTGTCGCCGCTGCACCTCCATCTCCTCCCTCCTCGACGCCATCCTCTGCCTCTTTAACCCCATCTGCTCCCTCTTTGAGACCAGTTGCTCTTGCTGGGTGGCATTGTGTGTGGCCAGGTGTGGTGCAATGTCCCGTAGAACCACTGGCTTCTCGGCCTCGGAGGTTGCTTTCTGCAAGTACAGCGTGTGAGCGCTGAGCGACCACCTCGACGAATGCGGACACTGGCACGGCCCGCAGGTGTGGCTGGGTACCTGGAAAATGGCGGGGGTGGGGAGATGTAGCTGCTGGTGGTGGCCGGGTGCGCTGTTGTAGCCACGCTGCCAGATGGCTGCTCACCATCATCCTGTTGGACCTGCACTGGTCCGACGGGATGATGGTGACCTGCGCTGGGCCCAGTGCAGGTTACCTAGGGAGGAGATCCAGCGGCTGATGCAACTGGTGTCTCCTCACATCGGGAGGGCAACCCGTTGTAATTTTGCCCTCAGCCTGGAGGTGCAGGTCCTTGCTGCGCTGCGTTTTTATGCAGTGGGGAGCTTCCTGGAGGTGGTGGGGGATGGCACCGGCCTCAGCAGGCGTCAATCCATCCAACTGTGTCGACGGACTGTGGCAGGGTCCAACAGGGATTTTTTGGGATGGGATTTTTCAAGGACACTGATCCTGTTTGGATCCATCCAACTGTACATCAGAACGACGAGGAAAGGGGGTCCGTCGGAGTAGATGTATATCAGACAAATAAGAATGTGAACATGAAATTAGATCATATGACATCCCAAACGAAAAAGGTTCTATAGGCATCATATAAGATCTGTATACTATGTGTTGTAGTTGTATAATACCTCTATGGTGTTCTAACCTACTGCTACCATCCCTATATAATATTTCTGTACTTCCCCCCATAGTGTTCCTGTAGTACAATCTTATATTGCTAGAGTAAAAACTACTATAAGGTTCTTATATTACTCTATAGTACTTTTTACTAACATGAGGTATAATAACATCATATTGTTTTTAGTTCATGTTTACATTTAAATTTTCCTGGTTTTGTGTTCGATGTTTTGATGTTTGATGATTTGTCAATGTTTATTTCTCAGACATTGACAAATGTCTTCATTTTAGCGGTTATTTTATTGATGCGGTGAGTCGGACGCCACTTGTTATGGCAGAACTTCAGTTGGGAGCCTGTTACTATGGTAACTACGTGGTCCAATCAGCTACTCTGGGATCGACTGCTCTTTGCGCTCCAGTTAAGAAAGCAGCTAAGAAGGATCTTAAGATGCACGTTAGACGCTCCTTCTCAGCAGCCCTCTTCTAAAGAACCTTCTGAACTCCTTAAGACTCCTAACTGGGAAACACAGCCAATATCATATAGAGCAGACGCGAGCTAACTGAGGCTAACGTTAGCAGACGTGAGCTAACTGAAGCTAATGTGATTATGACTAATGATTAGCGACACGCGTCTCCTGGTTGTTTCCATCTCAAACCAACATGTTGTTGGTCAACGTGACGTGACGACGCAACCAGAGCTTCAACTGATTTAAACTTAGAAACTAGAAACTAATAAAACCAGAGGACCGTCTACATTCACGTTTCTGTGGAGCGGGACATGTGACCTGTGAGGCGTGTGATTGGCCGGTGGTGTTAGGGGGCGGGGCTCAGCGGTGGATCGATGCTGGATTTAAAGTGTTATTGTATGAACAAACACCATCATGTCATTACTCAGCTTCAGGTGCAGTAATTTTCTAAAAAGCCGTGAGATCCCGTCTCTTGCTGTGGATCAATAAAGACGTTGATTTGTTGTAATGAACTCGTAGCCTGTTGTTTCTGCTGCTCCAGTGGCTGCTCCATATAAACCAGTAAATGACGTCTCACAGCCGGCAGATTTTAATAAACGTGATGATATGTTGTTGTTTTCAGAACTTTCTGATCTAATGAGACAGTTTATAAAAAGAAAGAGGTCATTTCTTCTCCAGTCGTTAACAACAACATGATCTGCAGCTGTCCCCTGCCCCCCACCACCCCCTGATCCTGGTCCTGATCCTCCATCCTGATCCTGGTCCCGCTCCAGCACTTAACAAGGATTTAAGGTCCCAGTCATGTGTGAGTTGGATCAGATCAGAGCCGCAGCAGCTGTGGTGAAGATATGTGATGTCACATCATGTCACATAGTTTCAACTGGTTTTAAACCAACAACGTCAACGGCAGGAGGCGTCACGCCGTTGAGTTTCACCAATTTATTGAATGTGAATGAAATGAAAAGACGACAGCTTGTGAAGGTTTACAATAAGACCAGGGTGTGTTTATTGATCTTATCAGACCGTATCAGCTCTGAGCCGCTCCTCGTCTCTTTTACTGCAGGTTTCTGTTTGACGACACGTCGGCCGCACAACTTATCATTCACTCTTTGATTTAAAGGATGGAAACTTTCTCCACTGGTTTCCATCATTAATCATTGATTGTTTAATGTTGATGGTTTTCACTTTTAACTTTTAACTACAGCTACAACAACAACTACACCAAGTTTAATACAGAAACACGATGAGGTGGAGTTGAACTGAAGATAAAGGACAAATGTTAACAGACTGAAGCTAACATTAGCAGACTGAAGCTAACATTAGCAGACTGAAGCTAACATTAGCAGACTGAAGCTAACATTAGCAGACTGAAGCTAACATTAGCAGCCTTAACTAAAACTAACATTAGCAGACATGAACTAACTGAAGCTAACGTTAGTTAATGTGACAACATGTTCAGCTGTATGAAGTGTTCTCATGACGTTAAGTTGACTAGATGTGTTTTTTCTTCATGTCAGGATATGATCATTTTTTTGTCATTGTCAGTTGTTCAACTCATCTTTTATTTGCTGGTTCAAACAAAACAACAGCAATAATTCAAAAGCAAAATGTTTAATCCAGGTTGAGAAGAGTTTTAATTTGAGTTTCTGATTGTGGTTTGGATCATTTCTTGTCTTTAGACTTTATAAACACATTTTAATTCTTCACATAACGTTTGGTTGTTTGAATAATTTATAGACAAACTAACCAGATGATTCATTGATGTTTAAACACTGGTTTTATTATCAGTTCATCTCACTCTGTTTATCAGTTCAGGGCTGTTTCTGTTTGTTTGGACCAATGTAAAGATGGTTTATAGTCATGAAGAGAGTCATTAAATACTTTCTTTTTAAATGTTTTATGTCACTTATGTTACGTCATCTTTATTCAGGACATTTACACTAAATATATTGTTGAATTATTACAAGGTGACAGTTATTTGGACTCTTTAATCATGCTCCTCCTCCTCCTCCTCCTCCTCCTCCTCCTCTCATATAAACAGCCTTTAGACCCTCAGAGCTTCATAGACTGAGTTCTGGTCTGACACAGTCCCACGTCCAGGATTTACCACGTGATTCGTGTCTGACCCTGACCTGTCCCGTCCCTTGGTCCTGTATTAGTGGGTTCAGGTTCTGGTACAGGTTCGGCCTCCCGTACCATGTTCTCATCCGTGCGCCGACACAGCCTCCGTCTGCAGACCGAGCCGCACCGCTGGAGCATCTGCGACCCGGGCAGCCTCCGGGTCCGGGACGGTGTCCGGGTCTCCGCCTGCATCTCCCGCTCCAAGTCGTGCACCAGCTCCGGCGGGGAGTCGGACGGCGGCCGCGGCAGCTGGAGCTCCACCCCCACCTCCTCCTCCGACTCAGTGATCTCCACCGACTCCTCCTCTCCGGAGCCCGGGAGCCCGTACCGGGTGGTGCTGCTCGGGGCCGGAGGAGTCGGGAAGACCGCGTTCGCGAGCATCTTCACCGGAGCCGCGGACAGTTTGGACCTGGACACGTGGGACACTTGGGACCGGGAGGACCGGGAGCTGAGGGGAGGTGAGACAATCAATCAGTCATAAGAATCAACATCATCATTAGAAACAATGTTACTGATAAACGTTTTTTTTTCAGATGAAATGTTTGAGAAAATGATTGAAGTTGATGGAGAAGAAGCAGCTGTGATGCTGCTGGACACGTGGGACTCTGAGGTGACGTCACACTAAACTTTTGAAGTCACACGTTTTGTTGCCAAAAGAGATTTTATTATTAACATGAGGTGAAGTTGATAAAACAGTAAATATATGTGATTAAGTTTTAATTATCTGATAAGACTATTAGTTATTGATCTGAACCATTTTAACTGGAGATGAACAATTAATTGATTATTAACCACCCAATCACAAGCCTCCTGTTACATCTGATCAATCAGAGAGAAACTACTGAGGAAACACGTTGTTGCTAACGTCTTCAGCCAGCTTGGCTAGTTCACACATGTTCAGATACAGATGAACATATATGTTCATTTGTGTGTATATACTGTGTGTGTATATATATATATATATATATATATACACTCACCGGCCACTTTATTAGACCCACCTGTCCAACTGCTCTTTAACGCAAATTTCCAATCAGCCAATCACATGGCAGCAACTCAATGCATTTAGACATGTAGACATGCTCAAGACGATCTGCTACAGTTCAAACCGAGCATCAGAATGGAGAAGAAACGTGATTTAAGTGACTTTGAACATGGCTTGGTTGTTGGTGCCGGACGGGCTGGTCTGAGTATTTCAGAAACTGCTGATCTACTGGGATTTTCACGCACAACCATCTCTAGGGTTTACAGAGAATGGGCCGAAAAAGAGAAAATATCCAGTGAGCGGCAGTTCTGTGGGCGAAAACTCCTTGTTGATGCCAGAGGTCAGAGGAGAATGGCCAGACTGGTTCGAGCTGATAGAAAGGCAACAGTAACTCAAATAACCACTTGTTACAACCAAGATATGCAGAAGAGCATCTCTGAACGCACAACACATCGAACCTTGAGGCAAATGGGCAGAAGACCACACCGGTGCCTCCTGTCAGCTAAGAACGAGAAACTGAGGCTACAATTCTCACAGACTCACCAAAATTGTACAATAGAAGATTGGAAAAACGTTGCCTGGTCTGATGAGTCTCGATTTCTGCTGCGACATTCACATGGTAGGGTCAGAATTTGGCGTCAGCAACATGAAAGCATGGATCCATCCTGCCTTGTATCAATGGTTCAGGCTGGTGGTGGTGGTGTAATGGTGTGGGGGATATTTTCTTGACACTCTTTGGGCCCCTTAGGACCAATTGAGCATCGTGGCAACGCCACAGCCGACCTGAGTATTGTTGCTGACCATGTCCATCCCTTTATGACCACAGTTTACCCATCTTCTGAAGGGCTACTTCCAGCAGGATAACACCATGTCATAAAGCTCGAATCATCTCAGACTGGTTTCTTGAACATGACAATGAGTTCACTGTACTCAAATGGCCTCCACAGTCACCGGATCTCAATCCAATAGAGCACGTTTGGGATGTGGTGGAACGGGAGATTCGCATCATGGATGTGCAGCCGACAAATCTGCAGCAACTGCGTGATGCATCATGTCAATATGGACCAAACTCTCTGAGGAATGTTTCCAGTACCTTGTTGAATCTATGACATGAAGGATTAAGGCAGTTCTGAAGGCAAAAGGGTCCAACCTGGCCCTAGCATGGTGTACCTAATAAAGTGGCCAGTGAGTGTGTATGTATATATATATATATATATATATATATATGTGTGTGTGTGTGTGTGTGTGTGTGTGTGCGTGTGTGTGTGTGTGCGTGTGTGTGTATGTATGTATGTATATGTGGGGAGCGTGGCCGAGGGTCTGAGGGGAACGTTTGAATACAATAGATGATTTTCAATGTTTTTTTATCATATCTTAGCATTTTAACTTATGACTGAACTGTTGTTAAACTGAGTCTAAAACATCAGTTAGCATGTAGTGCTGCTGTAGCTGATGTATCCTCCTCCGTGTAGCTTCAGCCACTTACATCATCACTGACTGTGACTGACTTTCTTCTTCGTTGGTTGTTTCTGATGTTTCACAGAGTTTCCTGCCGAGCGGCGACGCCTTCCTGCTGCTCTACTCCATCACAGACCGAGCCTCGTTCCTACGAGCGTCCGAACTGCGCATCGAGCTGCGCCGCCTCTGTCCGGCCGAGGAGACGCCCATCATCCTGGTGGGGAACAAGTGTGACCTGGTGCGGCGGCGGGAGGTGTCGGTCAGCGGTGAGACGGCGCCCTCTTCTGTTGACTTTTGTGATGCAGTTTGTGTCGTTAGTGTTGATGACGTTATGTTGTCCTCAGAGGGACGCGCCTGCGCCGCCGTGTTCGACTGTAAGTTCATCGAAACCTCGGCGGCGATGCAGCACAACGTGTGGGAGGCGTTCGGCGGCGTCGTGCGACAGCTGCGTCTGCGCCGCGACTCCAAGGAGGCGAACGAACGTCGCAGATGCTGCGGAGGAGTCTCCAGCGGGCGGCGCCAGAGTCTCCCCATGAAGGCCAAACGCTTCCTGGACAACATGGTGGCCAAGAACAACCCCAGCGTGGCGCTCTGGCTCAAATCCAAGTCCTGCCACAATCTGTCTGTGTTGTAGGGGGCGCTGCCGCCGCCGCTGCTGCAGCGCTCTGGGTTTAACTCTACGCCAGATCTCTGAGCTGGCGAGCAGCCGAGGGGGTGGAGCTTCACGTGAGCTGAAGGGAAACCTGTTTGTAAAAACCCTCAGACCTTCCTTCCTCTTTGATGGTCGGTCATGTGACGGTCGGTCATGTGACGGTCGGTCATGTGACGGTCGGTCATGTGACGGTCGGCCATGTGACGGTCGGTCATGTGACGGTCGGCCATGTGACGGTCGGCCATGTGACGGTCGGTCATGTGACGGTCGGTCATGTGATGCAGACAATGAGCTCGGTCAGTGAAGTCACACCGGCTGCAGCAAAGATTTGTGGGAGATTTGAGCTGATGGAGGTGATGTTCATTTTCCCTCCTTTTCTTTCCTGAAACCTGATGATGATGAAGATGAAAGTGACCCCTTTTCTTCACTGACGATCAACTTGTTACTTTGTGTTGTTTCCTTTGTTCTAGGTTGTTTCGTTAAATAAAAACCAGATCTTCAACGTTTTATGTTTTAATATTTTTAATATTTAAACATCGTCAGTGAAATAAAATAAAATTAGAATAAAACAGTTGTTGTCTTTTTGTTTTTGTTGTTTTATCATCAGTCACTGACAAGGAACAATAGACTGTGTGTTACTGAGTGTGTGTTACTGAGTGTGTGTTACTGAGTGTGTATCTGTGTCACAGTGTAAAACTTTGTTTAGCCTCAGTCTTTGTGGTTAAAACAGAAATGTGTTGCCAAGGAAACAACCAGGAAGTAAATGTGTTCCAGATATTCTGTCACATGGAGATGACGAGAATAAATCTTCGGTCTTCATCCTCCGTGTTTCTCCGTGTTTCTCAGTGTTTCTCAGTGTTTCTCAGTGTTTCTCAGTGTTTCTCAGTGTTTCTCAGTGTTTCTCAGTGTTTCTCAGTGTTTCTCAGTGTTTCTCAGTGTTTCTCAGTGTTTCTCAGTGTTTCTCAGTGTTTCTCTAACTCCAGAGCGAACAGATTTATTACTAAACAGAAAACCTTTGTGTCTTTGTGGATCTGGAGTCTGTTATCATCTTGCCTTGTAGAGTGAGATGATGAGTTGATGATGGAGAGATGTTTGTTCAGTTCAGTGGATCATTACCAGCATCAGTACCAGTGTCTCTGGTACTGATGCTGGACCAGACCACAGACCAGTAGATGACACTGGGCAGTAGATCTTCACCCAGATGAAGAAGAAGATGATGAAGATGATGATGAAGATAATGATGATGATGATGATGATGATGAAGATGATGATGATGATGATGAAGATGATGATGATGATGATGATGATGATGATGATGATGATGATGATGATGATGATGATGATGATGATGATGATGATGATGATGATGATGATGATGATGATGATGATGAAGATGAAGATGAGATGATGATGATGATGATGATGATGAAGATGAAGATGAAGATGAAGATGAAGATGATGATGATGATGAAGATGAAGATGATGATGATGATGAAGATGATGATGATGATGAAGATGAAGATGAAGATGATGATGAAGATGAAGATGAAGATGAAGATGAAGATGATGATGAAGATGATCCTTGTGAACATGTTTGTTCATTTTATATCTGTCATTTTTTTTATGGACTCGTCTGTTCAGGATCAGGTCCTGGTTCATGTGGGAGTGTTTGTGTGAAGTTGTGACTCATGCACAGCAGGTTTTTATTTTTACTTCTGCAGATTCAGATTGTGTGTGTGTGTGTGTGTGTTTGTCTTTGACTCAGACCTGTTGAATCAAACTGAATGACTCCTTTGTGCTTTGTGTCCTCATGAACCAGTGAACTGTCAGTGTGATCTGTCAGAGCTATTGTCTGACACACACACACACACACACACACACACACACACACACACACACACACACACACACACACACACACACACACACACACACACACACACACACACACACACACACACACACACACACACACACACACACACACACCTTATCAGGAACAGCTACTATCTGACAGGAAACGGTTCAGAGGTCGAAGTCTGAGCTGAAAAAAGAAACTTTCTTGATCTCTAGAGACGTTTGTTTTGTGTAACTTTGTGTTTGTCGTCACGTTTCACACCTGAAGTGTGTGTTTCCACAGAAACGTCCAGACGGTGATGGTGTGTGTATTAAACTCACTGATCACTGCTGTGTGTGTGTGTGTGTGTGTGTGTGACCTGCTGATTGGCCGATTGGGCGTCAGCAGGAGGAGGGTGATTAGACAATCATTAGATCCAATAAAACATAGTTGGTTAGCGTCTAGTTAACGTTTGACAGGATGAAGCAGCAGCGTTAACATCTGATCACTCTGAGTCTGAGGAGAGACTCACTCGATCTCTGGAGAGGTAAGACTCTTCACTGCTCCTTCTCCTCCGTTATCTTCTTTATCATCTTTTATTTGTTACGTTTATTTGTCATTAGACGTTTTCAGGTTGAAACTCGTGTGTTTTTGTTCAGTTCATCGTTTAACGAGGGTTGTTTCAGTCCGTTGAATCCGAGCTGTGATCTTGACTTGACTTTGTTCAGGCCTTCGTCTCAGGTGTCGACAGATCTGACGACTAAACCGTTTCTTCTTCTTCTCGTTGTTATTATTATCAGTACAACCTCGTCCAACAAACAGTTTTACAAAATCAGCAACAATATTTGAGTTTATTGGACATTTTCTTCATTTTATGTTGACATTTCAGAGTTTGACTGAGTGTCAACGAATCGACGTTTGAGTCAAAAACTAAAGAAAAAATGCAGTAAAATGTGTCTTTTGTGCTTCAGTGACGTTAAAATTGTGATGTTTTATAAAAACGTGAGGAGACGTGAACTCAATGTCACCTTCACACGCGACGCTGCTGCAGCCCCAGATTACCTCGACTTTTATGACATCATAACGACTGAGACGCTGCAGAACGAGGAGCTGAACGTTTAGAAAACGGTGAATTTTACTGTGACGTCTCTTCACGTTTTCTGAGATAAGAGACAAAGTTTCTCTGTCGCTGAATAAAACCTCAGACTTTCAGTTTCTCAGCTGAAGTTTCACCTGTGAAAGTTTGACGTTTGGTAAAGTTTCAGCTCAAAGTAAAAGAGGTCGACATGTTGAGACGTTCAAGGACGGAGGAGGAGTTTCTGTGACTGAGGTGTAATAATTCACCTCACCGGACAGGATTTAACTCAACGGCAGCAAAAAGTAACAATGTAAACCCTCCTCTTCCTCCTCTTCCTCCTCTTCCTCCTCCGCAGGCTGTGATCATGACTCCCATGGTGCACCTGTTGCTGCTACTGTTGCTCGGCTCTGTGAGTATTTAACTTCATGACATGAAACATGAAACAGATGATATTTTTGTCCTCTACAGGCTCCCGTTAAAACGCTTGTTAACGTCTTTAAAGTGCAGAGTGTGTAGACTTTGCTCCTGTACGTCCGGTTCAATAAATAACTGACCCTCAGTGCCAAAACAGAAAGGTCAAAGGTGGGCGTGGCGCCGGGAGACGCACTGTACTCTGCCCAGTCTGACCTTTGACCTGTGTTTGCTCTGATAGGCCGCAGGAAAAGACCTGGAGGAAAGAAAAGGTGTGTTTGAGAACAAGCAGCTGGATGTGGCCGAGGGGACGCCGGTGCCGTATCCAGTCTACCAGGTATTTACTCTCATTTCGTCAAATTTGACATTTGAAGATTCATGAAAAAATCTGTGATCAGAGGTTGAAACGAACTTTTCATCAGTTTCAACATGAAAGAAACAACCTTCATCTCTCATTTAAAGTCATTGTTCATCACAAACAGGGAAGATGAAGAGAAGAAGAAAATCATTTTATTTGAAGTTTTAAAAACAGGTTGAAAGGTCAAAGCTTCATTTAAAACTAAACTAAACTGTAGGTGATGTATCCGGCCTCTGATTGGCTGTTGCTCCTCCAGTTGTCATGAAAACATCCATCTCTTTGATCACGTCTTCAGCTCCAACACAATGAACTGAAACGTGAATTAGTGAGTTTGACTCCACAGACGAATTTAAAACCAATGTTCACTTGAACTAAAAGGTCAAAGTTCATGTCACATCACCACAGAGCAAAGCTTCTGTTTGTGTTTAGTTTCTCTTTAATTCAGTTGTATTTTTTGTCTCCACAGTTTCAGGTGACATCTGCAGGCGTGAACGGATTCAGACTGAGTGGAGAAGGTGGCGAATATTTCAGGATGTCACATGATGGATGGTTGTACCTGGAGACACCTCTGGTCTGGTCCCAGGACAAGCACTACACTGTGAAGGTGACACCTGTTCAATGTGATTCACACAGGGAGGTCAACTCAGTGAGCCCTGCATTTACACACCGACTCCTCTGTGTGTGTGTGTGTGTGTGTGTGTGTGTGTGTGTGTGTGTGTGTGTGTGTGTGGTCCAGGTGGAGGCGCTGGCAGACAATGAAGTGGTTGGAGATTCAGTTAACGTGACGATAAACGTTTTGGACATCAACAACAACGCTCCGTTCTTCAACCAGAGTGTTTATCCAGCTGTGGTCAGAGAGCACAGTGCAGCAGGTGTGTGTGTGTTATAACAGTCGATATGTAATATAACATCTGATGCAAACAAACCAAAGCTTAATAAACTCTATGTCGATGTGAAGGCTGAGTCCAGAGTCCTGGACTAGGAAGCAGGACTAGTTGTTATCACGGTAACTTCAGGGTTAACTCTGGTCTCCGTCCTACGAAGGTGGTTCACTTCTCACCGGGCTACGTCTCCATGGTAACTGATGCTGAACTAACCTGCTCCGGAGCAGGTCATGTTCCAGATCAGAGGTCGGAGCCTATAAAAGCTCCGCCCTCCGACCAATCAGTTCTCTAGAAAATGTCTGGTCCTTTTATTGAAGATCCGTGGAGCTCGGTGTCGGATTGAGAGAGGGTCTCTGAGGAGGACCGGGGTTTTTAGAGACCAGAACCCTCTGGTCTTTCACATCATTATTTATTGGAGCGTCACTTATATATCTGTGATCTCCTCAAACCGCACGTTGCCAGTGACACAGTGGAGCTGACTGAGGTTAAAGTTGTATCAGCCTATTCACCGTAACAACAGTCTAGATTTCAGCATCATTCATTTGATTTTAATTTAATTCCAGTCACATCTACTCGTCTCTGTGTTGCTGTGAAACTACAACAATTTTACGTCGACACAATCGATCTTTTACCAGCTTCTGTTCAGTTTCTAGCAGCTGCCACCGTGTTGCTTTTTTCCTGGATTATCGGCCGGTTTTCCTCATGTTGTTGTAAAATCATCGTCTGCTCTTCGGCTGTGAAGTCTCCGCTCTGCTACTGGTTCTTTCATGTTTGTGATTGGACGTCTGCTGCAAACTCCGCCTCTTTTATGTGAACGCTCACATCTAGACTGGAAACACCTGGTTGACTAATGGAGTTGATGAGCAGCTTCGTGGCACCGCTTAGCCAGACTGAGATTGTTAGGATTAGTGAAGCCAGATAACTGAAAGAGATCCTGGGTAAGTTGAACTTGCTTCGTAGTCCAGGACTCTGGACTGATCAGGTCTCATCATCTGAATCTGATCAAGTTGATGTTTGTTTGTAGTTAAAGATCAGTGATTATTGATTAATGATCTATTAGTTTGAAAAAGAGCCAGAAATCTCAGTTATAACGAGTTTCGTTTACTTTTAACTGGAACCAGCGTCTATTAAACGTCTTTTTCTGCAGAGAAACTGTGATGATTCTTTGTCTGTTTGTTTGTTTGTGTGTCTGTTTTTTGATCCATCCTCTGCTCTGCGGTTGCAGGCGTCCCGTTCACCAGAGTGTTTGCATCAGACCGAGACAACCCAGAGACTCCAAACGCTCGTCTGAGCTTCAGTCTGGTTGGACAGTTCCCGAACAGCAGGACGGCCATGTTTGAGATCAACCAGGACACCGGGGAGATCTCCACCACAGCTGAAGGTGCTGCACACACACACACACACACACACACACACACACACACACACACACACACACACACACACACACACACACACACACACACACACACACACACACACACACACACACACACACACACACAGATACACACACAGACACACACACACACACACACACACACACACACACACACACACACACACACACACACACACACACACACACACACACACACACACACACACACACACACACACACACACACACACACACACACACACACACACACACACACACACACACACACACACACACACACACACACACACACACACACACACACACACACACACACACACACACACACACACACACACACACACACACACACACACACACACACACACACACACACACACACACACACACACACACACACACACACACACACACACACACACACACACACACACACACACACACACACACACACACACACACACACACACACACACACACACACACACACACACACACACACACACACACACACACACACACACACACACACAGACACACAGACACACACACACACACACACACACACACACACACACACACACACACACACACACACAGACACACAGATTAAAGGAGAGTTAATCTCCAGATTACACATCTGGAGATTAACTCTCTGATTGGAGACAGATTGTCTAAATGTGTCTCATGCTGTTGATCACTGATCCTCTGAGTCTGTG
The DNA here is from genome assembly GCA_016801845.1 of Polydactylus sextarius. Taxonomy (NCBI): domain Eukaryota; kingdom Metazoa; phylum Chordata; class Actinopteri; family Polynemidae; genus Polydactylus; species Polydactylus sextarius. The sequence goes on from CM028913.1 coordinate 26,090,567, forward strand.
TGTGTGTGTGTGTGTGTGTGTGTGTGTGTATTCACATCTGTCACATCTGGCACAGCTTCATCACTGCTTGTCAGAGCAGAATCAGATGTAAATGTGTCTACATATTAATGTCCAACATCTGATTGTTTACTTCATATTTATCCTTTTGTTAATTAAAACGTGCAGTTACAAGAAAAATTTCATCTGAGGAATAAATCACATAAATATGTGTGTGTGTGTAATGTGTGTGTGTCACAGGACAGAAGCTGCTGAAGGCCAGAGAAGGTGTTCATTACAGTCGAGGAGAAGATCAGAGCATCGACGCTTTAAAGACAAAGTTTAACAACTATTGTCCCGTTCAGAACGTTCCTCTGGAACAAAACCCCTTCTTCACCTGCGTCGAGAGAGCAGGTGTGTGTCCACATCTGCCCACATCTGTCTTCATCTGTCTTCATCTGTCTTCATCTGAAACTATTAAAAAGTTTCTGTTTCACTGTTTATAATGAAGAAAAGACTTAAAACAATTGAACCAAGCCAGAGATGTTTCAGGACAGGTTTACGTTTAAATAAAGACAATTCAATAGTTAAAGAAACAAAATCACTACTCTGATGATGATGATGATGATGATGATGATGAAGATGATGATGATGATGATGATGATGATGATGATGATGATGATGATGATGATGATGATGATGATGATGATGATGATGATGATGATGATGATGATGATGAAGATGATGAAGATGATGATGATGATGATGATGATGATGATGATGATGATGATGATGATGATGATGATGATGATGATGATGATGATGATGATGATGATGATGATGATGATGATGATGATGATGATGATGATGATGATGATGATGATGATGATGATGATGATGATGATGATGATGATGATGATGATGATGATGATGATGATGAAGATGATGATGATGATGATGATGATGATGATGATGATGATGATGATGATGATGATGATGATGATGATGATGATGATGATGATGATGATGATGATGATGATGATGATGATGATGATGATGATGATGATGATGATGATGATGATGACATGTATAAACACAGACTGTGATGAAGAAGCTGCAGCTCAAACTCTTTGTTTCTAATGGTGACGTTCGTCTTCTTCTGTGGTGTCAGAACTGAGGAGGAGGAACTTGGACCCTCTGGAGGATCCAGACTACACCCTGTATGTTCGTGTCCAGGACCTGGGGGGGCAGTCGGAGAATGCTCTAAGTGGAAACACTAGAGTCCAGGTGGTGGTTCAGCAGAACCTGTGGGTGAACCCAGGACCTCTTCGCATCAGAGAAAACTTAGAGGGAGTTTATCCTCTGACCATCACAAAGGTTTGTTGGACACAACAACAACAACAACGTATCTGACGTACCTGATGTTTCTGATGTATCCGACCTCGGTCTCTCCAGGTTCGGTCCAACGACCCTGATGCCATCTACACTTTAGTCCAGAAAGAGCGGGAGCTGAAATTCCCGTTTAATATCACACCTGACGGAGACGTCCAGTTGACAGAGCCGCTGGACAGAGAGGACAAGGACGCGGTATGTGACCTTTGACCTCTGTTTGACTCACGGTGGGATGAAGTCTGAACCTCTGGATGTTTGTGGTTTCAGTACATCCTGGTGGTTCTAGCGAAGGACAAGAACAACAAAGAAGTGGATCCTCCAATGGAGATCTTGGTCGAGGTGGACGATGTCAACGACAACGCACCGACGTGTGAGCAGGAGGAGAGCGAGTTCGAGCTGCAGGAGAACGAACCGTCAGGTGACAAGTTACAGTCACAGTCAGGAAATGTTTCATTGTTTCATTACTCTTCAGCTGCGCTTCTCTGGAAAAGTCTGATCATGGTCACTAGTTAAACACTTCACACTGAGATTTATACAGAATAAAAATAACTTTCTCCTTCATCCAGTATCTGTAAATAGAGTATAAATAGAGTGTTTGTTCCGAGAAAAGCTGCAACGATGTTTATGAATCTTGTTTTAAACCATGGTTCAGGGATGTTTCCTCAAAAACATCTCTACTTTTTGAGGTTTTCTACTTTGTCTAAATGTATAATTTAATTAAAACCCCCAAACCTTGGAATAAAAACAAGTCAACTCAACTTTATCATGACACAAAATAACTTTTAATATTTGTCCCCTTTTCCATCATTTTCAACATAAATATACAATAAATAAATGCATTTAGTTAAAATATACAACCCATGTTCTTAACTACATTTATTTTTCATGTTCTTATATATGATTATATAACATCATCTACATCTTCTATAACTTCCTATTTTACTTTGAAGAGCTCTTAAAAATATAGGTTTTTAACCTCAAAGGTGTTTTATATAAATACACAGATTTGATCAAGGAGGAAAAGAAGATGTTGAACAGAAAATAATTTATAACAAAATGATTCAGGTTGTTGTTTTTTTGAACAAATGATTGAATAATATTTTGTACCATCAAACCACGTCCTCCTGGATTTACTCTTCCAGTTTAAAATCATTTCTAAGTTGTAAGAGAATCTTTTATACTGAAGTTGTGTTTCCTGTGGTCGTAGGCAGCGTGGTTGGAGACCTGTTGGCCCTTGATAACGACCAGGAAGGAACGCTAAACTCTAAACTGACCTTCACCCTCGTGACACAAAACATGGCCGACGTTTTCTCCATTGATGCCTCCTCCGGACGGATCCAGGCGCTACGTTCGCTGCAGCGCCGAGACCAGAAGTTTTATCACCTCAACGTCAGAGTCAGCGACCCAGGTACCGCACGCACCTGATGTAATGCATCTGAACCACCTGTAGGGGCAGCGTCTGTGGGATTCACTGTGTTTGTCTTTCAGATTTCAGCACCGAGTGTAAAGTCGTCATCAAGGTGATTGATGTTAACAACGAGTTGCCTCTGTTCGAGAAGAACGACGTGAGTCCCCGAACGCATTGCTGGCTCTGACGCTTCATGCTGATCGGCTGGTTGTCCTAACATATCCGTGTGTGTGTGTGTGTGTGTGTGTGTGTGTGCAGTATGGCAGCATCTCTCTGGCTGAGGACGTCCCTGTTGGACACACCCTGTTGACCATCAAAGCCACAGATGCTGATGAACCGGACAGTGGCAGCTCTGCCATCGACTTCCACATCTCTGGTGACGACGACGGCGTTTTTGGCATCAAAACAGACGGAAACGGCGTCGGTCAGCTGGTCGTAGTCAAGGTAACAGCAACATGAACTCAAACACACACTTGATCACTTTTGGTCAAGGATCCATCCTGGGCCCATTGATCTTGATGAGCGTCAGTGAATTTAAGGAATTGAAGCTGATAGAAGATCTGCTGTGTTTATCAGCAGTTAATTCAACATTGAAGTAATGAAACGATGTCTTCAAATCGTTTAAAGTGAGATTTTAAATCTAGCTGTTCACTGTCCTTCTTGTTTCAGCCGTTGGACTTCGAGTCGTCTTCAACCTACAACCTGAAGATCGACGCTCGTAACCCGGAGCCTCTGATGAAAGGTCTTCAGTACGGACGAGAGTCCACCGCCGTCGTCTCCGTGTCCGTCACCGACGTTGATGAGGCACCAAGGTTCGACCTGGATGTCTCCGAGGTGACAGTGTTTGAAAACATCACCAAAGGGTCAGTGGTGATCGACGTGGAGGCGAAGGACCCGGAGGGCAAAGAGATCAGGTAAACATCTGATCAATAACTGATCAACAACATACTTCATGGTACTTTCTTTGACTCCAGGATGAACTGAAGGTCAATGGTCACATGTCTTTGTTATCAAATGAATCACTGATCGATGTGATTGATCAGTTTTAAGTTGGACGGTGACGTTCGGGGTTGGCTTGAGATCGACGCCGCCACCGGACAAATCAGGACCAAAGGAAACCTGGACAGAGAAACCGCGGAGACGCTGGATGTTACCATCACAGCGTTTGAGAAAGGTGAGGTCCTCCATACGCCACGTAACGGTCATGTGATGATGACATTTACAGATGTGTGACTAAAGATCCAATATGTCGCGCTACGAGTTTCATCATCTGTGACTTCCTTCTATAGAAAACCCCTCGATGTCGTCAGAGCGCGTCTTGACCGTGCGGCTGCTGGACGTCAATGACAACTACCCCAAACTGACGGAGACGCAGGCCTTCATCTGCGTGGCCAAACCTGAACCCGTCATCATCACGGCCTACGACCCGGACACCGCCCTATTCTCTGGACCCTTCACCTTCACCCTGGAGCATCCAAAGAAATCACCCAACTGGGTTCTGAGTCCTGTCGACGGTACGTCAACAAACTGGACGCGACGATGGAGAAACGCCACCAGATGGAGGTTCAACTGAACATTATTGTTGTTTCCTTCTGCAGGAACGAGCGTGAAACTGACCCTGAAGAAAAGGGCCACCGAAGATAAAACCTTCTCTCTGCCCATCATCGTTAAAGACAGCACAGGGATGGGAGTTCCACAGAGGTTTGAAGGTGAGAACGACCA
>CM028913.1:26097564-26102564 GCA_016801845.1 Polydactylus sextarius
CACACACACACACACACACTGTATTACATAAGGGGGCGCTGTGGAGCTCCTGGACAGACATAAAAAGGAAAATAAAAAAGAAGGTTACAGATACAACAGAAGTAAATCTGAATACAGAAGATATAATGTGATACATTGTGACAGATAAAACATCAGGATACAACTGTATCATATTTGAACCAGTAGATACATTAATTTAGTTTATTTATTCAGTCACGTCTCGGTTTAATAATTAAATGTTTTTGATTCTTCCTGTTTTGTCTTGAACTGATCTACGTGTTTATAATTTAAAAACACAAACAGTCGAATAAAGTTGTGATGAAACTGTTGAAGGTTTTCTTCAGTGAAATAAATCCTCATAAACTAAAGACACACAAGTCAAACCTCCTGAATGTTTCATTCAACACATCATCTGTCTGATCCTGAATCACCTGAAATAAAGGTCTAATAAAATATGTAAATACAAGACTTTATATAATCAGACGTTAAACCTTAAACTTAAATAAAATGAAGTATTGTTAAAACATTATTTTATGGACAAAAAGAAACATTAAATGTTTAATAGAATTCAGTTTTATTTCTGTTTTAAAGATATTTAACATCAAGTCTGTTTTCTGATCAGTTCAATCAACTTTAAAATCAATAATCTGAATTAATATCAGTTTTTATTCTAACAGCTGTTACACTTGGAGTCCAGTAGGTGGCAGCACAGCAGGCGGAGTCTGATCAAACAGCGACAGCTGGTGGTGGAGAAGTGAACAACAACAACAGGTTGTTTTCAGAGTTTTATTAAACTATTTCATACAAAACTTAACACACATAAGTTACAATTTATACATCAAACTGCAGATGAACGTGTGAAACATGAAGCAGAAGCTGAATAAATAAATGTAATAATGAGAATAATAATAATAAGTAACAGCTGTTGGTTCTGATCTGTCAGTGCAACCTGGTAACGTTTTAGTTTTTGTTTCCGATTAATAACAAACAACAACAACAACAACAACATGAGGAGAAATGTCTGTTTTTCTGACTGAAGTTTCATAATAAAATAACTTTAATAAACTTTTGTTTGTTTGTGATGAGAAGCAGCATGATGAAGAGGAACTGGTTAAAATCATGTGAATATTTGGACAGTTTTAGTTTCAGTTTTCTTTTTAACTTTTCAAAACAAACATGAAAAAGGAAACAGAAAGTTTGGGTGTAACCCTTGTTCTTTCTAAAAAGTTTCAACTAAACGTCACCAACATGGCGGCGACGTCGCGTCCAAATATTCACAGTTAAAGTTAAATACTGAACGAAACCGATGATTTCACAACAAATGTTTGTCACTATGACAACGTCACCACGGCAACGTTGTCATAGTGACGCCTTGGCAACGTTGTCGTGACGCAGTCGTCGTGATGATGTCGTCGTTGACATCATCACGACGGGGGCGTCACTATGGCTGCACATGCCGTTGTTGTTGTTGTTGTCGTTGCAGCGCCGTTGCCGTGACGACGACTCGAAGCCTCTTCGCTCGTTAAAGTCTTTGGATTTTCTACAGTTTGAACCCGAGTTTTCCTGGGTTGAAACTTTTGGCACAAAGATGTTTGACATCGTTTCTTGTGGCAGATGAAGTTCGACTCGCGCCGTTTTAAATAACATTATTACGTTCAGATTCTCAGCGCTGCATCAAAACATACAAACTCTGAACTCAAAGTTAAAACGGATTCTCGTGTTTTCTTCACGACTCCTGTCTCTGCGCTCCGATCACGTGAGGGTTGAACTGCGTGACGATGATGGTGATGTCATCGCGGTACATCCGTGCCAGCTCCTCGGGCAGCGACAGCATCTTGGACAGACGCTCGTGGTCGACGGTGCCAAACTCGTTGTTTCCAACAGCGTGACGCATCAGGTGCGTCGCCACGTTCTGGTCCTCGAAGGCCGATGACGCGCGGGCCTTCCTCTCCTCCAGCAGCCCCTGCATCTGTCCCAGGGTGACCCTGTAGCCGCCCACTTTGAGCGGCTGGCGCTGGTGAACGCCCGTCAGGAACTCGCCCACGATACGAACCACTTCCTGTCGGTGGAGCGTCTCCCAGAGGCCGTCGGAGCCGAGGACCTGCAAGACGCACGGAGGACACACGCAGGTCACCTGATGACGGCACGTCGTCAGTAGGAGGCGACAAAAAAGTCAAGTCTAAAGGATGAAGCACTTCCTGTTCGTATTTTGTCTACACCTGCTACTGTCGCCTAGCAACAACATTATCTAACAGTCAGCATTGTTAGCCAGTTGAACGTTGGAGTAGTTGAACTGAGATCAGTTACTAGATACTGATGACAACGAGGCTACATAACATACATAAAGGCTTAGATAACGTAGCATCGTTAGCTAACGTAGCTCATTTAATCACCTCAATTACCTTCATTCAAATAACTTGGCTACATTAAAAATAGCTACTTAGCTTAGCCACTTCAGCTAACCTCAGCTGTGACAGAGGACGCTTTAGGTTGATCTGAACTTGTGATCACATGATCACTTCAACTCCAACGAACAAGTCTCTGCTTCCCGTTTTCACTCTGACTTTATACTGAAAGTCCTGACAGGAAGTTGTGTTACTTCTCCTGTTTACAAACTTTGTCTCAACCATTCATATTGTTTAGTTTGTGTGTCTGAGCTGTTATTTATTCACAGCTGCTGCATGGAGGGATTTTATTTTGAAAGGTCCGCGGCTGCTAACCAGCTAGCTCTGTCTCGTCCTCCAGGTGGCGCCGGTCGTTCTGGTTCAGGACCAGGACTTTGGTCTAACAGCTAGCGTGCTAGCTGTCCAGTTTATTATTAAACATCAGAGACTGTGTTTGAATCATCACTGGTTCAACTGGTCGACTCATTTGACGATGAAACGTTTCTTCTCACCAGGAATCGATCCTGCGGCCGCAGCTTGTGATGCGTGATCTCGGGCTCTGCCGTCAGGTACGGAGGCGTGTGGTAGTTCGGGGGGATGAACTTGGTGTGTTCGTTCTCGTGGAGCTGGTCGGGTCCGGACTCCAACACTCGTTTCTGCAGCTCGATGCTCCACTTGAACTTCACGTCTCCGAAGGCTCGAAATGGCATGAGGAGGCCGAGCAGCCGCTCCTGAAGGTCACATGACAGAGGTTTAAACATGGCGATCAGGCGTGCGCCGCCGTCGCCGGGCGTCTCACCTGTCGTATGACCGTCTTCCTCTCTGACGGAGGGTGTTCTCCTCGTATCCGAGCCACCTCCTCCTCGTTCTGAGCGTTGTGGTCGTTGGAGAGCGTGTGAGCGCTGAACGAACCGTCGTCCTCCTGGACGCCCAGAACGGCGCGGGCGTCGCCGGCGTTGGCGATGAAGCTGCAGAGAAACGACGATTCAACACGTCACACGAGGAAACATCAGCTTGTTGTTGTGTTTGTTTGTCTGTTTGTTTGTGGTGTTTGTTTGTTGTGCGTACAGGTCTGAGCCGTCGATGTGAGCCACGCACGCCGTCGCTCCAGAAAACGCCACCCTGAGGACCCAGTAGTGGAGGAAGGCGTTGGGGTCTCCGACCTGAACAGGAAGTGACATGTGAGCTTCTTTAAAAACATAAAAGTTTAAATTTAGAGCGAAGAGACATTTGATCTGAACGTTAACGAGACTCCAACAGTTTTATGACTTTAACATCAACGACGGAGACAGAAACAAGTTACAGGTTCAAACACAATCTGTAGATTTAAACTGTTCAAAAAAGGTTTCGTTTATTTACAGTTTTGAAGTTTAGCAAAGATTCAAATAAACTGAAGTTTAAAGTTTAAAACAACTTCAACAGGATGAAAAGTTCAAACATTTTTATGGACAAACTGAACAGTGATTAAATATATAATATATCGATGATAACAGACAAGCTTTATAGATATTTAATAAGATTAACTTTTATTTCTGTTTCATGGAGAAAAATGTTGTTTAAAGATATTTAACATCAACAATTTGAGTTTCCTGATCAGTTCAATGAACTTAAACATTTGATATCTGAACAAGAACACGGTGATTAAAGTTCAAAGTGAACATAAGACGAGAGAATAAACAAGTAAAAGTCGAAACTGAAGAGTCGTTCTCACCTGAGCCTCCAGAGAAATGTCGTTATCGAGCCTCTTGAAGGCGCTGAGCAGCGCTTCACGAGTGTCCGGGACGTCACCGGGGCTGAAAACACAGAGGTCAGAGGTGAGCAGAGCGTTGACGCTTCAGGAACCAGAAGAACCAGTTCAAGACACGACAGTCACCTGGTGAGGTCGATCAGCTCCTGCCAGTACGTCCTCAGGCTGTTGAAGTAAAGCATCTGAGCCTCTCGACTGAAATAGTCGTTGGGATGTTTGTGCCACTGAAGGATCGGACTCAGAGCTCGACCCGACTCCACTGTCGCCTCCAACTCACACAGACGGTCGTGAGGCAGCAGAGCCACGGCGATGTAGTAAAACAAGCGCTCACACAGAGCCTGGAGGACGAAACACACAGGAGATTCAGAGCTCAACCTGCCAGATGGTGGCGCTGCAACACAGATCAGACCGCTTCAGGAACAACACTTTCAGTTTGAGGGCAGCGTCACATTTTTATGGGGCTTTTATTTTGAAAGTGCTTTTCCTGTGTGGTCTTGTTGAGCCAGAGTCCTGGACTAGGAAGCAGGACTAGTTGTTATCACGGTAACTTCAGGGTTAACTCTGGTTTCCGTCCTACGAAGGTGGTTCACTTCTCACCGGGCTACGTCTCCATGGTAACTGATGCTGAACTAACCTGCTCCGGAGCAGGTCATGTTCCAGATCAGAGGTCGGAGCCTATAAAAGCTCCGCCCTCCGACCAATCAGTTCTCTAGAAAATGTCTGGTCCTTTTATTGAAGATCCGTGGAGCTCGGTGTCGGATTGAGAGAGGGTCTCTGAGGAGGACCGGGGTTTTTAGAGACCAGAACCCTCTGGTCTTTCACATCATTATTTATTGGAGCGTCACTTATATATCTGTGATCTCCTCAAA
>CM028913.1:26107564-26155064 GCA_016801845.1 Polydactylus sextarius
GAGGTGGTGGTGGTGGTGGAGGTGGTGGTGGTGGTGGGTGGGTGGTGGGGAGGTGGGTGGTGGTGGTGGTGGTGGTGGTGGTGGGTGGGGTGGTGGAGGTGGTGGATGGTGGTGGTGGTGGTGGTGGTGGTGGTGGGTGGTGGTGGTGGTGGAGGTGGTGGTGGTGGAGGTGGTGGTGGTGGTGGGAGGGTGGAGGTGGAGGTGGAGGTGGAGGTGGTGGTGGTGGAGGTGGGTGGTGGTGGTGGTGGTGGTGGTGGGTGGTGGAGGTGGTGGTGGTGGTGGGTGGTGGTGGTGGTGGTGGAGGTGGTGGATGGTGGAGGGGTGGTGGTGGAGGTGGTGGAGGTGGAGGTGGTGGTGGGAGGTGGTGGATGGTGGTGGTGGTGGTGGTGGTGGTGGTGGTGGTGGTGGTGGTGGTGGAGGTGGTGGTGGAGGTGGTGGATGGTGGTGGTGGTGGTGGTGGAGGTGGTGGTGGTGGTGGAGGTGGATGGTGGGTGGTGGAGGGTGGGTGTGGTGGTGGTGGTGGGATGGTGGGGTGGGGTGGGTGGTGGTGGGGTGGGTGGAGTGGTGGTGGAGGTGTGGGGGTGGTGGTGGAGGTGGTGGTGGTGTAGATGGTGGTGGTGGTGGATGGTGGTGGGTGGTGGTGGTGGTGGTGGAGGGTGGTGGTGGTGGTGGGAGGTGGGTGGTGGTGGGTGGTGGGGTGGTGTGGATGGTGGTGGTGGTGGTGGGTGGTGGTGGTGGTGGTGGTGGTGGTGGTGGTGGTGGTGGTGGTGGTGGTAGATGGTGGTGTGGTGGGTGTGGTGGTGGTGGTGGTGGTGGTGGTGTGGAGGTGGTGGTGGTGGTGGTGGTGGTGGTGGTGGATGGTGGAGGTGGATGGTGGTGGTGGAGGTGGTGGTGGTGGTGGTGGTGGGTGTGGATGGTGGTGGTGGAGGTGGTGGTGGGTGGTGGAGGTGTGGATGGTGGTGGATGGTGGTGGTGGTGGGTGGGATGGTGGTGGTGGTGGGTGGTGTGGATGGTGTGGAGGTGTGGTGGTGGTGGTGGTGGTGGGTGGTGGATGGTGGAGGTGTAGATGGTGGAGGTGGAGGTGTAGATGGTGGTGGAGGTGGTGGAGGAGGTGTAGATGGTGGTGGTGGAGGTGGAGGTGGTGGAGGTGGTGGATGGTGGGATGGTGGAGGTGGAGGTGGTGGTGGTGGTGGAGGTGGGTGGTGGTGGTGGTGGTGGTGGGTGGTGGTGGTGGTGGTGGAGGTGTAGGTGGTGGTGGTGGTGGTGGTGGTGGTGGTGGTGGTGGAGGTGGAGGTGTAGATGGTGGAGGTGTAGGTGGTGTAGATGGTGGTGGTGGTGGTGGTGGTGGAGGTGTAGATGGTGGAGGTGTAGGTGGAGGTGGAGGTGGTGGAGGTGGTGTCTGTTTTGCTCCGTGTTTTCAACCTGTGTCTCTAAATGTTTTTATTTTCACGTCATCGCAGCAGCAGCGACACATTTATCACAACTTGGTTATTCAAGTTTATATTTTAATACTTGACACTGGAGAGAAACATCGTCCTGATTCTGTCTTTATTTCATCTTTAATTTACTTTCATCACTTTACATGTTGTTTTCATGTTATAATATAATAATCAATGAGTTTATTGATCATAGGATATATTAATAGAAGAGATATAAATATCATTTTTATTATTTTATCCTTGTATTAATCTATAAATATTCTGAACTGAATTTACAACGGATATTTGTTGTTTTTGTGAGGTGTTTATGTCTATTGATCATAACTATTGATCATAATCATAAATTGTCTGCTCAGACAAACATTTAAACATGAAGGTGAAGTTGAATTAAACATTGATGTTTATTATTGAACCTGATCCTGGATCAGTTTCTGATGAACTGAAACTAACCACGTGACTGGTTCTGGTCTCAGGTCTCTGGTCTCTGGTCTCTGGTCTCAGGTCAGGGTGTCTCAGGTCTCTGGTCTCAGGTCTCTGGTCTCTGGTCTCAGGTCTCAGGTCAGGGTGTCTCAGGTCTCTGGTCTCAGGTCTCAGGTCTCTGGTCTCAGGTCTCTGGTCTCAGGTCAGGATGTCTCAGGTCTCAGGTCTCAGGTCTCTGGTCTCAGGTCTCTGGTCTCAGGTCTCAGGTCTCTGGTCTCAGGTCTCTGGTCTCAGGTCAGGATGTCTCAGGTCTCAGGTCTCTGGTCTCAGGTCTCTGGTCTCACATTCTGGACTATAAATAAGTTCAGGGTGAATTTCAGTCGGTGACATTTCGTTCTGGACAAATGTTATGTGAGGTCATGACCCACTGAACCGGATCCGGGTTTCACAGAGTCCTCGGTGCATGTACCAGCCCTGCACACAGAAACCTGATCCAGGACCAGGACCGGGACCGGGACCAGGAGAGTCCCTGACTGTGGAGAAAGTTGCCATGTTTGTTGACAAGTCTCCGCCGCTCCCTGCTAGCAGCAGCGGGCTAACATCTCAGCCGTTAGCCGGACTCAGAGACCTTCACCGGGCCCAGGACCGACCTGACACCCGGGACCAGGACCCGAACCGGTCCGTAAACGGTTTGTTTATGTCTGAACCGGAACGACGGGCGTCACCGGACCGGGAGCTGCCGTAGCACCGAGGCTAACGATGGTTAGCGGCGGTTCAACCCACCGACTCCACCCGCGGTCACAGCGGATCACGGCCGCCGCAAGAACCGGAACCAGGACCGGAGACCGACCGGGACTCAGACGGACCAGGAACTTAAACTGTCTACGTTAAATCAAAGAAACCCGGACTCACCTCAACCCGCGGGAGCCGCTCCGCTGCTCATGACCCGAGTCCTCGATCCGCTCGGTCTGAGTCCCGGAGCAGCGGCAGACTGATTGGACGACAGAGACCGGCCAATCAGGACCGAGGAGCTCAGCCAATCAGGACCGAGGGGCTCAGCCAATCAGGACCGAGGGGCTCAGCCAATCAGACGACAGGAGCTCAGCCAATCAGCGCTCGCTGTTACAACCTTTTAACTTGACGAAGTTTTTGATTTATTTTGTTATTAATTTACATTTTAATCTTTATTTAATTCAATTTTTTCTATTTATTTTATTTATATATCACCAGGTCATAAAAACATTTATTTCAAGTCTCTTTACATAGAGAAACCAACATTTCCACAATGAGCAGCTCTTGGTGACAATGGAGGAAAAAGTCCCTTTTAACAGGAAGAAACCTCCATCAGAACCAGACTCAGAGTGGACGTCATCTGCCTCGACCGGCTGGAGAGAAATGAAGACAGAGAAAAGAGAAAGAGAAGAGACAGAGGAAAGAGGGAGGAGGACGGGGGAGAGGGGGAGGAAGACAAGAGGGAGACCAGGAAGAGACAGTAGAGACTAGATGTTAACAAGTAGTTGTTAAAGTAACATTATCATTACAATTAATGTTACAATAATAATAATAATAATAATAATAATGATGTCGTTGAAGAATTTGAAGCCAACTGCTCTGGAGTCAAAACTACCTGAAAAAGAGAAAGGGGGTGGGGGGAGACAACTGAGAGAGAGAACAGATGATGTTAATAACATGTAATATATTGATATAAAGACATGAAGTGTGAGGGAGAGACAGAGACTAGAGGAGTGAGGGACAGAGAGAAGAGGAGCAGTGTATTGTCAGAGTCCCCCAGCAGTCTAATCCTATAGCAGCTTAACTAAAGGATGGTTCAGGTCCATGTCCCACCTGGACCATCCTCAACTATCAGCTTTATCATAAAGGAAAGTTTTTAGTCTAACCTTAAATGTAGAAAGGGTGTCTGCCTCCTGGACCCAAACTGGATCTGGTTCCATCAGAGAGGAGCCTGATAACTGAAGACTCTACCTCCCATTCTGGTCTTAGAGACTCTAGGAACCACAAGTAAACCAGCAGTTTGTGATCCAAGTGATCTATTAGGATAATAAGGAACTATGAGCTCCTTAAGATATGATGGAGCCTGATCATTAAGGACTTTATATTCCAGCAGGAGGATTTTAATTCTATTCTAGATTTGACAGGAAGCCAATGAAGAGCAGCCAGTACAGGAGAAATATGATCTCTGGTCCTACTTCCTGTCAGTACTGGTGGTTCTGGATTAACTGAAGGTTTTGATGAAGTTACTGGACCACCCTGATAGTAGAGAGTTACAGTAGTCCAGTCTAGAGGTAACAAATGCATGAATTAACTTTTCAGCATCCTTTCTAGACAGGATGTCTCTGATTTTTACAATATTATGTAGATGGAAAAAAGCTGTTCTAGAGACTTGTCTAATATGAGATACAATGACATGTCCTGATCAAAGATTAGTCCAAGGTTCCTCACAGTAGAACTGGAGGACAAAGTGATGACGTCCAGATTAGCTATGTGATCTGAAAATGATGTTTTAATTGATCAATTAAGACAATAATCAATTCATAAATTAAATATATAAAATATTGAATAATAATCTACATTATGATCAAACTGCTGAAACAAACTGCTGATACTAAACTGGGAGAACTTTGTGTGAACCAGACGTGTTAAAAGTATGTTAAATACAACACGATTATCTTAATTGAAATACTTATTTTATTCTAATTAACATTTAATTTTAGTTTAGTTTTATATTTATCATAACAAAGTCAGTAGGACAGAGAGTTTAGTTTATAAAGTATTAGAATTATTTATATCTATGTTGATACGTATCTTATATCATTTTATAGTGAACGAAATGGCTTCAACTAGAAGATCTTATAAAAATAAGCCTGATGTATTCTGCTACATCTGCGGTGAATACACCATTGTTCCCGGCAGGAATCAGTCACAAGTTTCATAAAGCGTGCTTACCACGCTTACTTTGGTATCAAGCTTGGTGACCAGGATAAAGCTCGGGCCACACATGACGTCAAGCTTGGCTTGATTCAACAGTTCACCAAAGCTCTAGACAAGGATGGAAGCTGCTTCACTTACTTGTGCTGTGCTTTTCCAGGATTAACCACAGAGAAGTTGAGAGCTGGCATCTCTGATGGTCCTGAAATCCGTCAGCTCATCAGTGATCCTGAGTTTGAAAACTCAATGAACGAAGTGGAACTGGAAGCATGGAAGGTTTTAGTTCTGGTCGTGAAGAACTTTCTTGGCAACAACGAGGCCAGGAACTATGCAGAACTTGTCAGCTGAAAACTATGCAACATGAAAAATGCTTGATTCTCAATCGGTTTCCTGAGAATCTTCAATGCTGATGAGCTTTCTGGACATAAACCTGGGATGCAACATGATGGCTGATTACACTCTGAAGAGAGACGTGCTGCTGAGCATTCGAGGGTTACATGCCCTGAATTTTATAATGTCATTCAATTTACAAAACTGAAGTTAAGTAATTTAATTAACAATTCTGTTAGAATCCATTTTTTTCTCCTAAAACGATGGATATTAACGGGTCAACTGATAATGTCACAAAAATGTAATCAATTTAGTCAGAGGATCGGATTTTTCAAAATCAAATTAACATAAAAACCTGACCTGATGGAGAAAAATGGACGTCATTTTTGGATTCAGTGGTGCAAAATGATCCTAAATCAGTTGAAAAAACATAGACAACTTTTTTTTTGTAAGTGTTATTGATTGATTATTGCCATGATTAGTAAAGTAAATAGTTTTTTAATAAGGTGAAATTAAAACGTCTTCATATCAAAAACTGTTTAATCAGTAAAAACATTAGAATCTTTACAAAAATTGTGATATTTACATCATTTCAGTGAAAAACAAAAACAAAAGCTGCACAAGCTGCAATGTTGAACGACTACTGAACGACACCAACCATCAAATCAGAAACCTCTCGTCCACCAGCGTCTTGTTGACCAGGTTCCTCCTTCCCAGAGCGTTACGGATCAAACAAAACACCTGAAACGACCACAAGTCACGTTTTCAGAACGCATTGTTTTAAACACGGTCACATGGGCGGACACGCAGCTCATACCGACCGTCTGCTGGACGAACGTGAGCACGGCGGCGAGGACGAAGCTCTGGGAGCCGAGGTCGACCACACAGAAAAACAACGTGTCGAAGATCAGCAGCGTCGCCTCGTTTCCATAAAACAGGACGTCGCTGAACGAGTGGGTCTCATCTGAAAACACACACAGTATATGGTATGTACACACACACACACACACACACACACACACAGTATATGGTATGTACACACACACACACACACACACACACACAGTATATGGTATGTACACACACACACACACACACACACACACACACACACACACACACAGTATATGGTATGTACACACACACACACACACACACACACACACACATGTGTAAACACACATGTGGTCAGAGTTCAGAGGTCGTTACCGTTGTAAAAGATGCTTTTTTCACTTGGTTCTAGAAACTCCATCCCTATCACTCTCTCAAACACCAGCTTGTCCTTGACGATGTAGTCCATGTCTGGATGAGCCTGAGGTCACAACAACACAACCTTTGTTACAGTCTTCGGTCCATGTGGACAAACGGCGGCGTGTGTGTGTGTTTACACTGACGTGGTCGATGATGGATCCCAGGAAGTGGTTCATGGTGTGATACGCTCTGATGTTCTGGTCGAACACGTTGGACGTTGACGCGTCCATCAGCCGCGACGGTCCGTTCCTCTGCAGCGCAGGACACCGGGTCAATGACAAGCCGTCAATATTTACGATCATGTTTTAGTGACGAGTCAGAAACTCAACAACACGACGCACCCTGCTGAGAGGCTCACGTATCCTGTCGTAGTGCGACCGCAGACGATTGGTCAACGACACCTGGAAGGTTTGGACGTCTGTGTTGGGGAGCAGCCCCCGCTGACCGCACAGAGACTCCTGCACACGGGACGGAGATAATCAATCAGTCAATCAATCAATCAATCAGTCAATCGATCAGTTGTGTGTCTGCGGACCCACAGCTTCTCTCTTCAGGTTGTTGTTCATCTCCTCCATGTTGGTATCGGCGTGGCCGTGGACCGATCGTCCGTGGATGTAGTAGCCAAAACAACGATGAGATAGAAGCAGCACAGAAATCTGAACCCGACCGGAGACAAAACACACGGACGTCAAACTACCTCTCTGATAATAAAGTGAATAAACGTCACGCTGGTTCTTACGTTGCTGATGGAGCAGAGATCGACAAACTGACGGATTTTATCCTCCACAAAATGTTCGAGCACGGCGAAGAAAATCATCTGTGAGTCAAAGACGTTAAATTGACACAAAGAGAAGAGAAGAGAATCAACGGGAAGTGAAGGTGTTTTTTACCTGCAGGAGTCCGATACAGAGCCACAGCGTCGCCGCTACGCCGTAGCGTAGCGTCACGCTGTACGGTGGCGTGTACGCCTGCGGGGGGCGCTGTAACATCGGCCACGGGTCCCTGAGCGCCAAGTTAGAGAAACCGAGGACCTGAACGGCAGAAGACGACATGATGGCGCCACGGTGAGGACGAGGAACGTGATGGGAGTTAGAACAAAGAACAGAGAATGTGTCGTTACCTCGAGGAAGAACAGAACCGCCATGATCTGAAACGTGGGACTGATCTTACGGATGGTTTGGATCTCGTTCCATTCGTTCGCCACAAAGTAGGTCCTCCAGATGCTGACGGGGGCGGAGTCACACTTCGACTCACCAGCAGCTGCAACAGATGTGACAACAGGAATAAAACATGTGGGAATAAAACAGCTGATTGTTAAAATCTCAGAGGAAACGTCGGTTGTACCTGTCGTTCTGCTGGTTTTGGTCCTCGGTCTCTCCCAGTCGATCAGAAACACATCCACCGACACCTGGAGGATCAACTTGTGGAGAAACTGAACGGCCTGAGGACACAACAACATAAAATCAACTCTGCTGCATTAGAGCGCCACCTGGTGTCAAAAACAGCACCGCACGTTTTTACTGACCTTGAGAGCGAAGGCACAGCCGATGTAGGTGATGAACTGCTCCTCCTGAACAGGAAGTGGTAACAACACAGACACGACCTGCTGGTCCTGAACACATGAGAGGAAACGATCAACCAGGATGACACATTAAATTAGGAAAAGAAGAAGAAGGAGGAGGAGGAGGAGGAGAAAGACTTGCCTTTAAC
This sequence comes from Polydactylus sextarius, assembly GCA_016801845.1. Classification (NCBI taxonomy): domain Eukaryota; kingdom Metazoa; phylum Chordata; class Actinopteri; family Polynemidae; genus Polydactylus; species Polydactylus sextarius. Next base: position 26,115,661 of record CM028913.1, read on the forward strand.
GTCTTTACAGAGAGCAGAGGAAAAAAAACAAATGTTCATGCAAAGAGAAAGATAGAGTTTGGAAAATAAACAAGTTTTAGGTTTTAAAACATGAAGAAAACAAACATTACAGATCATAAAGGTATGGCGATCTCTGATTGATAAACTTAAACATAAGTTTAATAAACTTTTTAAACCTTGTAGAAGATCAGCCAGTAAAGTCCAGTTCCCACGGTGACGGCGAAGAAAACGTTGGCGAGATCTCCGGCGTAAAACAACAGGAACTTGAACAAAGTCTGAGGAAAAAGACACAACATGACATGATATGACGTCACACGACGTCACCTCCCCAAGAGAGCGGCTTCAAACGGACCCGTACCTCCACGTCGATGAGCGGAGACGCGATCCTCCTCTTCCAGCTGACGGTCTTCAGCAGCGAGTAGAGCACGGCGACGCCGCCCATCACGCCCAGCGCCGTCTGAGCAGAGATGACATCACCACGTCACTGACAGACGCCACGATGAGAAACTCACAACTGACGCTAACACTTCTACTCACATCCGTCTTCAGACGAGCTTCGCTCTGGTCCATCTCGTACTCCACCGCAAACGACGTCTGGAGAAAACACGTTTAACACAGAATTTAGGAGCCTAAAAAACAAGCAGTAAAATCTTGAATTGTGCCCTGAATTGGGCAGGGAGCCAATGCAGGGAGACGAGAATTGGAGGAATATGTTCCCGCTTCCTGGTACCAGTCAGCAACCTTGCTGCTGCATTCTGGACCAGCTGAAGACGCGATAAAAGGGACCGGGAGAGGCCAATGTATATAGAGTTACAGTAGTCTAACCGAGATGTGATAAAGGCATGGATAACCTGCCCAAATCATGATATGACAGAAAAGATTTGAATTTGGTAATGATTCTTAACTGGTAATAACTATTTTTAACGACGGAGCTGATCTGTTTGTCAAGGCTGAGTTCAGAGTCAAGGATGACACCCAGGTTCCTTGCATGGGACTTAACATACGGGGTAAGATAGTCAAGCCCATTAGGAAAAGGAACTTGGGCCAAAATGAAAACTCTGGTTTTTATCTCTATTTAATTGCAGATAGTTGTTTGACATCCAAGACTTGATGTCACCGAGGCAGTCAACGCGGGGTTGGATAGAGTCATTGATTTAGTGGGAGGAATAGCTGGGAATCATCAGCATAAAAGTGGAAGGAAATATTGTGTTTTCTGATGATATTGCATAAAGGTAACATGTACAGGCGGGACAGGATTGGTCCCAGGATGGACCCTGAGGGATCCCATAAGAGACAGGGGCAGAAGAAGAAGAGAATTGTTCTATAGAAACAGAAAAAGTCCTGTGGGTGACATAAGAGGTAAACCAGTACACTGTACCAGTAAGGCCAACCCAGTGCTCAAGGCGGGACAGCAAGACATTGTGTTCAACTGTGTCAAAAGCCGCACTAAGGTCTAATAAAATCAGAACAGCATTGTCACCAGAGTCTAGGGTGAGCAAAAGATTTGCTATGGAGAGGTTTGAACCCTGACTGAAAGGTTCCAGTACTTCGTTTGAGTTTAGAAATGGTAGCAGCTGAGACAGAACAACTTTTTCTAGCACTTTTGAAATAAAAGATAGTTTTGAGATGGGATGATAATTTTTTGGACACCTAGCATCAAGATTAGGTTTTTTAAGCATGGGCTGGACAACTGCATGCTTAAAACATGCTGGAACCGTGCTGGTTGTTAGGCAGGAATTAATGATAGCTTGGATGCTCGGGCCTACTGTGTCAAAAGTATCTTTTATGATATGGGAGGGGACAACATCCTGGGGGTTTCATATGTGTGACTATGTCCTTTAGCTCTGTAAAGGAGACCTGGTGAAACTGGTTAAAAGTAGCTGTAATGGCTGGCCGGTCAGGGGGAGAGAACTGAGATCTGATCAGATGTAAATCAGATGTATATGTCTGTGTGTGTGACTCACAGACACTTTCTTTGCGGCGTCCGTCACCAGGACGTCTGTGTACGTCACGACCATCAGAGGAGGAAACACTCGTCCTTCCTGTGTTCGAGGAACCAGCTGGAACCTGTTGGGACAAATACGATCAATGAAAACGTTTACGTTTACTTTCTGTGTGTTGACATGTCGACGATGGCGCCGCCCACCTGATCCTGACGCTGGTCGCCACACGGACGACTTTAGGAGACGAAGTCAAACTCTTCTCTCTCCCTCCGAGTGTGTCGACGAGGAACATACGTCGAGACAGATACCAGTTCTTCATGCTCTCTGTGTGAAGACAGGATGTGATCACATGATGCAAACACACACACACACACACACAGTGAAAACAAAGCTGCACCCTGGTTGATGAAGCGTCCGTTGTATTGTTGGTTATAAACCAACGTCGGCAGCGGGAGAAGTTTCCTGTTTTCTCCGTCACCGAAATCCATGAACACGTCGTAAAACAGCGGCTCAGGATGAACGTCCAACAGCTCTGCTACTGAGAACTCACACTGCACGCACCCGAACACACACACACACACACACACACACAGGTTATAACACATGACCAGTCTGTGCTCCGTCAGAAAACCTTGACATCGACTCACACTCTCTTCGTACGCCGTCCCGAAGCTGAAAGCTGCTGTTTGTTTGCTTCTTGTTTCTGGACAAAGCTGTCAGAAGAAGAGATGACGTGTTTTCATCTTTTCATCTTATATTTGATATTTTCTAAAACTTGACTCTTCTGGTCATGTGACGTCGTCCTACCTGGAGGTTTCCCGTGCCGACGTCCTCCCAGCGGAGGAACTGACCTGCGACGCTGTAAACGGCAGCGAGCAGCCTGATGTCTGTGTTCTGTCAGAGGAACAAACATGACCGTTATCAAGTCTTCTCATCTGCAACGGCACTGGTGATTGATGAGGATTCATCACCTTATTGTTTCCTCTGAAACTGAATCTGACGGGAGCCGGATCGGTCTGAAGGACTCGACCGGCCAGTCCGGGTTCGTCTCCGTAGTAAAGCCACGGCAGGTTTGATCTCCTGGAGCCAGATTATCAGAGTTCATTTCAGTTTGTTTGATGACGTTAGAAATGTTCAGGTGGCGGTCGGAGTTTATTACCAGTAGGAGATGTCCTGGGTAGAGCTCGCCGCCGCCCGTGACCTGAACACGGCGTTGAACAGGCCGCAGGCGTCGGTGGAGACGCTGCTGGACGAATGCATGTTCATCACACACATGTTCCCCAGCGCCTGGCACGCCGTCAGGTTGGAGAAGACCTGCCAACAAATAAACAACAGCACAGACTCAGCGTCACTGCAGTTCTACAACCACAGTTAGAGATTTGATGTTAACATTAAAAAGGAGACGGGGTTTACGAGGCAGGCTGCAGCGGAGGAGTACAGGTTCTTCACCAGCCAGGCCGACTGGATGCTGAACTTCTGCAACAGGAAACGTGTGATCAGACCATCAGATCAATGGAGGATCAATACAACAGATCAATGATCAAAGACGAGGACGACACTCACCAGCTGAGCGTAGTTGATGCTCGGGTTGACGTTGGTGGAGAGAGAATCTGGAGGGAAACACAAACCTCCTGCCTGGAAGAAAAACACAACTAACCATGATGTGTGTGTCTGTGTGTTTATGTGTGTGTTAGAGGACAGTGCGTGTGTGTGTGTGTGTGTGTGTGTGTGGGGGGGGGACTCACCAGGACATGAGGAGGTTTACACACACATGACGTGGTGATGAAGGACGACTGACATCTCTCACATCTGAAACAAAGACAATCAAGTTGAAAAGATCAAACAAACAAAATGAAGAAAACAACGTCGACATGACACAAGTGAAGATCATCATCTTCATCATCATCTTCATCACCTGTCTGTGCTCGTGTTGGGTTCAGACCACGTTGGACTGTTTCCGTCACAAACTTCACACTTTGCTTCCTCCAGCAGGTTTCCTCTGACGTCTCTCTCCACTGGAGGAAAACAACAAACGTCATATTAATCAGTTTAAACTGTGTAATTATCTGTTTTTATCCATTGAACTGAGTCTGACTCACCCAGGATGTTTCCTGGTGGACACTGACACGTCCCATCATCAGTCAGACCTCCAGGACATCGAACACAGCCGAACCCGTCTCTAGTCACGGCCTGACACGTCGAGATTCTCACATCAAACGATTGGAGATGAAGTATCAATGTAAATGAAAATATAAAGGATAAACTCTACTCACCGGTTTGTCAGCTGGACACTGCTGACAGGCGACAGACGTCTTAACGGTGGTGACGCTTTGGTACCCGGTTTTACAAACACACGTCAGTCCTGTAGAGAGAAGAGGAACCAGGACGTGGTCAGAGTTCACACCTGTTATCAACGATCAATCACTTCATTAACCAACTGCAGCTGCTTGTTGGTGTCTACATGAACACAATGTTGACGACTAGAGGACTAGAGCTGAGGACTAGAGGACTAGAGTTGAGGACTAGAGCTGAGGACTAGAGGACCAGAGTTGAGGACTAGAGGACCAGAGTTGAGGACTAGAGGACCAGAGTTGAGGACTAGAGGACTAGAGGACCAGAGTTGAGGACTAGAGGACTAGAGTTGAGGACTAGAGGACTAGAGTTGAGGACTAGGGTTGAGGACTAGAGGACTAGAGTTGAGGACTAGAGGACTAGAGTTGAGGACTAGAGGACTAGAGCTGAGGACTAGAGGACTAGAGTTGAGGACTAGAGGACCAGAGTTGAGGACTAGAGGACCAGAGTTGAGGACTAGAGGACCAGAGTTGAGGACTAGAGGACCAGAGTTGAGGACTAGAGGACTAGAGTTGAGGACTAGAGGACTAGAGTTGAGGACTAGGGTTGAGGACTAGAGGACTAGAGCTGAGGACTAGAGGACTAGAGTTGAGGACTAGAGGACCAGAGTTGAGGACTAGAGGACCAGAGTTGAGGACTAGAGGACCAGAGTTGAGGACTAGAGGACCAGAGTTGAGGACTAGAGGACTAGAGTTGAGGACTAGAGGACTAGAGTTGAGGACTAGGGTTGAGGACTAGAGGACTAGAGTTGAGGACTAGAGGACCAGAGTTGAGGACTAGAGGACTAGAGCTGAGGACTAGAGGACTAGAGTTGAGGACTAGAGGACTAGAGTTGAGGACTAGAGGACCAGAGTTGAGGACTAGAGCTGAGGACTAGAGGACCAGAGTTGAGGACTAGAGGACCAGAGTTGAGGACTAGAGGACCAGAGTTGAGGACTAGAGGACTAGGGTTGGGGACTAGAGGACCAGGGAGTGAGGACTAGGGACTGGGGAGACTAGGAGGACTAGAGGACTAGAGGACTAGAGGACTAGAGTTGACTAGGGACTAGGGTTGAGGACTAGAGGACTAGGGACTAGTTGAGGACTAGGACTGGGGACTGGGGACTAGAGTTGTTGAGGAGAGCTGAGGACTAGAGGACTAGAGTTGAGGACTAGGGGACTTGAGGGACTAGACTAGGACCAGGTTGAGGACTAGAGGACCAGAGTTGAGGGACTAGAGGACCAGAGTTGAGGACTGAGGACTGAGGACTAGGACTTGAGGACTAGAGGGGACTAGGGGTTGAGACTAGAGGACTAGGTTGAGGACTAGGGACTGAGGGACTAGAGGACTAGAGTTGAGGACTAGAGGACCAGAGTTGGGGACTAGGGGACTAGAGTTGAGGACTAGGGACTAGAGTTGAGGACTAGAGGACCAGAGTTGAGGACTAGGACCAGGAGGACTAGAGGACCAGAGTTGAGGACTAGAGGACTAGAGTTGAGGACTAGGGTTGAGGACTAGAGGACTAGAGTTGAGGACTAGAGTTGAGGACTAGAGGACTAGAGTTGAGGACTAGAGGACTAGAGTTGAGGACTAGAGGACTAGGTTGAGGACTAGAGGACTAGAGTTGAGGACTAGAGGACTAGAAGTTGAGGACTAGTGGACTAGAGTTGAGGACTAGAGGACTAGAGTTGAGGACTAGGGTTGAGGACTAGAGGACTAGAGTTGAGGACTAGGGTTGAGGACTAGAGGACTAGAGTTGAGGACTAGAGTTGAGGACTAGAGGACTAGAGTTGAGGACTAGAGTTGAGGACTAGAGTTGAGGACTAGAGGACTAGAGTTGAGGACTAGGGGACTAGAGTTGAGGACTAGAGTTGAGGACTAGAGGACTAGAGTTGAGGGACTAGGGACTAGAGTTGAGGACTAGAGGACTAGAGTTGAGGACTAGTGGACTAGAGTTGAGGACTAGAGGACTAGAGTTGAGGACTAGGGGACCAGGTTGAGGACTAGGGACTGAGTTGAGGACTAGAGGACTAGAGTTGAGGACTAGAGGACTAGAGTTGACTAGGGACTAGAGTTGAGGACTGAGGACTAGGTTGAGGACTAGAGGGACTAGGTTGAGGACTGGGGAGTTGAGGACTAGGTTGAGGACTAGGGACTTTGAGGACTAGGGTTGGGACTAGAGTTGAGGACTAGGGACCAGAGTTGAGGGACTAGAGGACTAGAGTTGAGGGACTAGGGTTGAGGACTAGAGGACTAGGTTGAGGACTAGGGTTGAGGACTAGGTTGTTGAGGACTGAGGACTGGGGAGTTGAGGACTAGGGACCAGACTGAGGACTGAGGACTAGAGTTGAGGACTAGAGTTGAGGACTAGGACTAGGGACTAGGGGACTGAGGACTGAGGACTAGAGTTGGGGACTAGAGGTTGAGGGACTAGGGTTGAGGGACTAGGGACTAGGACTGAGGGGACTAGAGGACTAGGGTTGAGGACTAGAGGACTAGAGTTGAGGACTAGGGTTGAGGACTAGAGGACTAGAGTTGAGGACTAGGGGTGAGGACTAGAGGACTAGAGTTGAGGACTAGGGACTAGGGACTAGGAGGACTAGAGGACTAGGGTTGAGGACTAGAGGACTAGAGTTGAGGGACTAGGGACTAGAGTTGAGGGACTAGGTTGGGGACTAGGGGACTGGGGGACTTGAGGACTAGAGTTGAGGACTAGAGGACTAGAGTTGAGGACTAGGGTTGAGGACTAGAGGACTAGAGTTGAGGACTAGAGGACTAGAGTTGAGGACTAGAGGACTAGAGTTGAGGACTAGAGTTGAGGACTAGAGGACTAGAGTTGAGGACTAGAGGACTAGAGTTGAGGACTAGGTTGAGGACTAGAGGACTAGAGTTGAGGACTAGAGTTGAGGACTAGAGGACTAGAGTTGAGGACTAGGGTTGAGGACTAGAGGACTAGAACATGGTGAGAGGAAGCTCAGATCCTTCAATGTGTGACTGAGGTTGTTCACTAGGGTTGAGGACTCTGTTGTTCCTCCACTGAAGTGTCAGTGAGGAGTGTTTGATCACTGGAGAGGTGGGGACTGGAGGACTGAGGTGGACTGACTAGGACTGAGGTGGACTGAGGGGGACTGGGACTGAGGGACTGGGGAGGACTGAGGACTGGGGTGGGGACTGAGGAGGACTGAGGTGGACTGAGGAGGACTGAGGAGGACTGAGGGGACTGAGGGAGGACTGAGGTGGACTGAGGTGGGACTGAGGTGGACTGAGGGGTGGACTGAGGAGGACTGAGGTGGACTGAGGGGGACTGAGGGTTGGGGAGGTGGACTGAGGTGGACTGAGGTGGACTGAGGTGGACTGAGGTGGACTGAGGAGGACTGAGGTGGACTGAGGTGGACTGAGGTGGACTGAGGAGGACTGAGGTGGACTGAGGAGGTGGACTGAGGTGGACTGAGGTGGACTGAGGTGGACTGACTGGACTGGGACTGGTGGTGGACTGAGGTGGACTGAGGAGGACTGAGGTGGACTGAGGTGGACTGAGGTGGACTGAGGAGGACTGAGGTGGACTGAGGTGGACTGAGGTGGACTGAGGAGGACTGAGGAGGACTGAGGTGGACTGAGGTGGACTGAGGTGGACTGAGGAGGACTGAGGTGGACTGAGGTGGACTGAGGTGGACTGAGGTGGACTGAGGTGGACTGAGGTGGACTGAGGTGGACTGAGGTGGACTGAGGTGGACTGAGGTGGACTGAGGTGGACTGAGGTGGACTGAGGTGGACTGAGGGAGGGTGGACTGAGGTGGACTGAGGTGGACTGGGTGGACTGAGGTGGACTGAGGTGGACTGAGGGTGGACTGAGGTGGACTGGGTGGACTGAGGTGGACTGGGGTGGACTGAGGTGGACTGAGGTGGACTGAGGTGGACTGAGGTGGACTGAGGTGGACTGAGGGAGGACTGAGGTGGACTGAGGGTGGACTGAGGTGGACTGAGGGTGGACTGAGGGAGGACTGGGGGAGGACTGAGGTAGGACTGAGGTGGACTGAGGTGGACTGAGGTGGACTGAGGAGGACTGAGGAGGACTGAGGAGGACTGAGGTGGACTGAGGTGGACTGAGGTGGACTGAGGTGGACTGAGGAGGACTGAGGTGGACTGAGGTGGACTGAGGTGGACTGAGGAGGACTGAGGTGGACTGAGGTGGACTGAGGTGGACTGGCAGGCCGACAGTCACAGACGTTTATTGTTCGTTTCAGTCGTTTATTCCTTCCTCTCTGGTTAAATAATGTGATTTAAAGTATAAAACAGTGATTCTCAGAACACTAACCACAGCAGCAACAACCTCTGGTTCAGTTGTTAGAAGGAAATGCTAAGTAGTTAGCCTACAAAATATAAATACTATAAAATAAACTTATAAACACCTATAAAACAAAATATCCATAAAAATATGATTAAATAAAATATGAATAAAATGTTATAAATCAGTGTGACGGTTTGTTCACAGCGACACTTCACTGCCATGCTAACGAGCCTAGCCATGATGCTAACTAGCTAACGTGTTTTTATTTTTTTTTTTTTATTAACAAATTCTGTCATTTCAAAGTCAATACAAATTAAACATTCCAGTCAAAATGTAGCATGTTTGACCAACAACATAACGTTACTATAAATCAAATAAATTAATATAGAAAAAAACACAGAAACAGTCAGAGATTTAATCTGGAATCAAAATACTTAAACTTTTCTAAACACAAATCTGAGGCACCATCAGATCAATGGAGGATCAATACAACAGATCAATGATCAAAGACGAGGACGACACTCACTGAGGCTCATTAAGACAGATTTTTGTGCAGATTTTTGGATTTTTTACGGCTACGGTCTTAAACTGTGATCAGCCGATGAACAGCCTGTTTCATTTTAAATGCAGTTTTCAATAAACTGCCCACTTTTTATTTCTTGTCTCTTGGTCCTATTAATTCTTTTTGCATTTTGAAGCTTTACATAAAACCTGGTCATGATCCACGAGGGTGAAATGCAAACAGGTGTGATCATTTCCCTGGTCTAAAGATCCTGTTCACGAGTGTATGGTGGTATTGCCTTCATCGCCACTGAGCGATGCCTTTTAGTAACAATGTTTATTAAATTTCTCCTGCCAGTGAATCCAGCAGGTGTAAAGCAGATGACACCTCTCTCCGTCCATCACAACGGCGTCAAGACTTAAACTGCTTCGACCGTGTTACCTCATCGTCACTGACACTTCATCATCATTATTATTATTATTGTAACATTAATTGTAATGATAATGTTACTTTAACAACTACTAGTAAACATCTAGTCTCTACTGTCTCTTCCTGGTCTCCCTCTTGTCTTGTCTTGTCCCCCGTCCTCCTCCCTCTTTCCTCTGTCTCTTCTCTTTCTCTTTTCTCTGTCTTCATTTCTCTCCAGCCGGTCGAGGCAGATGACGTCCACTCTGAGTCTGGTTCTGATGGAGGTTTCTTCCTGTTAAAAGGGACTTTTTCCTCCATTGTCACCAAGAGCTGCTCATTGTGGAAATGTTGGTTTCTCTATGTAAAGAGACTTGAGATAAATGTTTTATGACCTGGAGACGCTATATAAATAAAATAAATAGAAAAAATTGAATAGTTTTACGGTGCCGTTCATTACCTCATCGTCACTGACACTTAAACCTCCTTCATCTGATGTTTTACTGTGACTCTCGTCCTCACGTGATGACCTTTATTCCTCCAGATGAAGTTTGTTGGTTATTGATTAATTAATTAAAGTATCAGAGTTTCATTGATCAGACCCGTCTCTGTCTTCTCCATCTTTTTAATCTTCAGTTCTGACTCCTGTGGTCTGGTCACGTGTTGGGACAAACACGACAATTTATGGTCACGTGTTGAAAACAAATACTTCGAGCGCAAAGTATTTATCATTATATATCATTAATTACTAGTAGTAGTAATTATCGCGCCGAGTGACTCAAACGCGCAAGTTGGAAAGATTTTGTGCGCGAGGCCGCGAGTTGTAAAAGCCAATCAGCGTTGAGCATCCGATGACGTCAGCGACAAGTCAGGAAACAGAGGAGGAGCTGACGGTTCGACTGGTGTCGTTCATCCGTTACCGACGTGAAAACAACCGAACATCACAACAGCTGTGTCCGCGGCGATACGTTAACAAGAAGCTAGCTAGCTGCTAGCTAACCCTGCTAACTGACGCGCTGCGTGTTTTGACACGTGAAGTTACTTTGTTGCAACAGTAAAACACTTTATAAACGTGGCGGAGAAGCGGGGCCGACCTGTTGTGCTCCTCCGCTGGTTCTCACCGCAGCTCACACACGATAAACTGGAGATGTCGAAGTATTCCTCCGCGCCGCAGTGGGACGGCGCTTTGAACGGGATGACAAACTGTTGGCAGCGAAGTAGATCCGCGTTAATTAATAAAACTAATAAAACCAGAGACGCTCCGTGTCCGGAGACACACGGCGGCGTCCCCGTCGCCATGGTAAACAACGGTCTGCCTCTTTACCCACAATCCTTTTCTACTCGGCGTCATGACGTCACGGACAAACGTTTGTGTGCGTCCCTCCAAAAACAATCAGTGGTATTTGTAAATATAAAGTATTAATAAATACTCTGAAAACAGCCAATGAAACATTATCAACGACATAATTAGATAACATAAATTTGAACGAAACGGTTTCACGTCACGTTTTAAGACCGGAAGTTCTCTTCAAAATAAAACACCGAATGATTTCAGGAAATTAATCTTGGACACAGAATAAGTATTTATATGAAATTCATCTTAAATATATTATCATATATATCAATATATTAAGCATATATTAATTCATATTAACTGTAAAACCTTAAACAAACTAATCTTTATTTAGTTATTTTGACGTTTTTTTTTTTTTTTTTTTGTGTTTTTCTTCTCTTTTATCTGTTTCTTTTCTTTAATTGGTAAAAAAGAACTGGTTCAAACAGATGTTTCCATTTATTTGTCTGATTAAACTGATCTTCTCTCAGTCTCTGAACCCGAGTTAAAAACTATTTAGTCTCAGTGAATGAAAACACCTGTGTCAGGTTGGTTCTCAGTATGATACCAGTTTAGAAATCACAGGCTCTTACTGACTAATATCTAAATTTGTCGCTCAGTTCTTTAAGACAGTAAGTTTTTTGTTGTGAGGCGAGAAGATGAATAACAATCAGAGTGAGAAAGTGACTGAGGAGAACCAGAACAGAAATAAACGAAGACAGAATCTGCAACATTGTAACAAAACAACAGTCAGTTCAACAGACTGTATGATCTTGTTGACGTGAGGTCGGCCCCGCATCTCTGCCAGTATTTTGTCACACTGGCTGTTTTTATGATGCATCATTCAGTTCATGTTTTTCTGTTTGATCGGCTGCAGGTCGTGAAGTCGTTTTCAGAGAAACTGAGTCACGGGGACTTTTGACAGGAAATGCAAAGTAACAAAGATCGCAGCTGTGTCTCCTTCACTTCCTGACACAGATTGGTGAAATATCTAAAAAGTCTGCAAGCGACAACATCACACTGGTTACACCAAGTGAGTATCAAATTAGATTAAATTAAGATTTTAATACTCAGTAATTAAATAATTAAAATTAAAGTAAATACTTATGTGACGTGGGCAGATCAGATGAGACGATGTCAACGAGGTCAGAGAGTTTTTCTTCTGGTTTTGCTTCATTAACTGTGTTTGAACAAGAAGTGGTTTCAATCAGCTGCACAAAGTGAATCACATTAACAATCTGCCGTTAATGTCCTCATGTGTTTGGATCATGTCTTTTTTTATTTTGTGACTCTTGGATCTGCAGAAAATGCAGAACTGGAAGTGGAAACATATGAGTCAATATATGAGATGTTTTCACACTAAAGGGAAAAAATTAAATTGTTTAAATTATTTTCATAATAAATGATTGTTGTCGTTTATAAAAATATGATGAAATAAAACGTGTTTGTACCGAATCAGTCCATTTAAAAACAGTTTTAATTCATCCCGTCGCCGTGTGGCTGCAGTTCCACTGCCTCGCCGGCAGGTGGCGGTGCTGCGCTTACGTCACACGTTAGAGGCGGAGAACCGGAAGTGAGGGAAAAGGCGGGGTTTTCCATCACAGACACGTCTGAACTTTAGTCGGAGCGACAGTCACATTGAACCTGCTGCTGTTTGATACGGAACAACCGAGTGAGTGTATTCTCGACTTTTATCCAGATAAATAGTTTGTATTTTTAAAAACAGTTTCATCGCGTTTAATTCACCCTTTCTCTCACACATGACTTACGTGGGTTTTCTGGCTGATTTTTTTTCGGGAAAACGAAACTAAACGTTATTGTGTTTTATTGGTTTTGTTGTTGTTGTTGTATTTTACTAAGTTCATTGTTCTCCTCAGTCCAGATGCCACCGACCTGGAATGAAAGATGACGATAATCCTGCGACTTCAAGGTCTGGACGTGAAGGCGGGAGCAGCAGATATCAGGAAGTTTTTTCAGCGTCTTCACATCCCTGATGGTGGCGTTTACATCGTCGGAGGAAGTCTGAGGGAGGCGTTTATCGCCTTCACCGCGGAGCGAGACGCCCAGCTCGCCATGCGTCTCACCGGAAACGTCCTCAAAGGGTCTCGGGTGACGCTGCACGTCAGCAGCTTGTTGGAGCTGGAGCACAAGGTGGAGCTGATGATGAAGAAGCAGCAGACGTCTCCGACGCAGGTGAGCATCAGAGGACCTCAGACGCCTCCTGATGGAAACCTGCCGTCTCTGAACACGTCGCCCCGTGAGCTCAACGCCGTTTGTTCGCCAACGTCTGCCTCGTGGCCGCTCGATCCGAACGCTGCCACTCTGCCCCAGCCGCTCTACTCCAACCAATCCAACCTCCAACCGGCCGCCGTGAACTCTCTGGACTCCAACACCGCCTTCCTCCTCGGCGTGTGCACCGTCCTACAAGGCCTCCAGGCGCATCAGGGAGGAAACCACAGGTCGAAATCGCCCGAGGTTGTCGATGGCGTCGTTGCGGTGCGGACGCTGACGACCGTGACCTCACAACCCGGCTACGTCAGACTCTTTGGGTTGCCGGCGTCGACTACAAAAGCGGATATCTGCCATTTTTTCCACGGCCTGGCGGTGGAAGAGGCCATCGTGAACGTGAAGCTGGGCCTGAGTCACGTATGTCTGGTGAAGTTTTCAAATGCTCAGGACGCCTACGATGCGCTTCGCTTCAACAAAGAGTCGCTGGGCGCCATCAGTGTCGAAGTCCGCGGTGCCTCGGAGAAGATGTGGACGAGCGCATTGCAGGAATGTGAAAATGCTTCTGATGATGTGATGAGAGCGAAACCTCAACCAAACGATCCAGAACAAAAACACAAACCAGTCGCGCCGCTGATGAAACGGAAACACGTCCACTGGTTCTTGGATCAACCGGCAAAAAAACAGATGTCTGTTGGCGAACCGGCGGCGGCCGTGGAGCGCGTGGTCATGGTCAGAAATCTGCCCAAAGACATGACCAAGACCGAGATAAAGGAGCTGTTCGTGTGTCCCAACATATCACACAAGAACGTGCTCCACTTGCTCGACAACCACAGCCAAAGAACCGACACGGCGTTTCTCATCTTCAACCGTGACGAGGATTACGACTACGCCATGAACCTGACGGGCTGCCCTGTGGGCGCCAACGCCATCCAAGTGTCGTCCATCACCAAGGAGAAGATGAAGGACATGATGGCGAAGACGCATCCAAGCAACCAACGGCGACCTCCGAAGAAGAAGCATCACAAGAAGAAACCGGATCCGAAAGAGGAAACGACGAGCGACAACTCGGATGCGTCGGCTCAGACGTGTCTGTTCGTCAGGAACATGCCTGCAGACGTGAAGAAGTGTCAAATTAAAAGCTTCTTCTACAAATATAATCTGAGGGACGACGATATTTCACTACTGCTCGACGGCGACGGGAGTGGCGTTGGAGAAGCCGTGGTTCGCTTCAAGTCACAGATGCTGGCGGCGGTGGCGGCGCAGAAGCTGCATAGACAAAACTTTCTGGGGACACAGCTGCTTCTCACCTGCATCACAACAAAGCAGGCGCACGACATCCTGATGAGAAGTGCTTAGACTTTAAACCAAGAACTGATCTGAGATCTTCTTAACTCACTGACCAACAGACTGTTCATTTCTTACCTTTTAAAAGTTCTTAACAGTGTTTTAAAATAAATGTTGTTTAATTCTGTTTCGTGGCTCTTTGATAATCCAACAGGTGTTCAGTGTCGAAAACATTTTGAAGTAAATGAAATCTCACACGTCTTTGTTTTTTTAGTTTAATACAACTGGAGCTGTGAACATGCGTAAAACTTTACAGCTTTTAACTCTTAATCAGCAACATTTTAAAAAGAAAAAACACGGGTAGGAACGAAAAAGGTCCATGTGACTCGAAGCTTGATCGTGACAGCTGCAACACTGAGGAGGTCTTCTGTTATTTATAAAACCTGGGACCATCGGAGAACCTGGACGGACCTGAAGAGACACCATGTGTTTCAGACCGACAGGTTTTAATATTCAATAACATGAACGTTGAAGACTTCATCGTGGTCATTTACCTGAGAGGCTGCTCGAGTATCGGTCGCTGCTGCTGGACAGTCTGGACGACGTGGAGGAGAAACCTGACGAGCTCATCGACAAACTGTTCAGACTGGGACCCTGAAGACAGAAGATTAACAAGTTTATAGCTGAAACATTCAGAGACGCTAACGAGGAAACTAAACTCCAACGGTAGATGATACGACAGCGTTTGAAGACATCTGTCTTTCAGTCTGCTACAGCTCCATGTCACTGTTGCTACATCACATCACCTCTCTGAGTGTTAGAGACACGGAGTGAAATGAATCATGGGACCTTTGTTTTGGTTTCTAGCCTTTAGTTGTAGATAAACAGCTGAAGATACAACCACTAAAGTCAACAAGGAGAATATCACACAAACATCTGACACGTGACACTTGTTTATATTCAGCAAACGTTTCCTCACCGACGACACACTCCTCAGTCTGTACTCCATCAAAATATCCGTTAGCTTCTGCGTCACCTTCAGCACCAACTGAGCATCGCTCTCGTTTTCTATCCGGAAAGAATCCTGAAATAACAAAAAAGACAGAAGTTTGGATTAGATAAGAGTCGTTTAACAAGATCAAATTCACACCAGAGAGAAATATGACGCACCAGATAAGAGAGAAGAGTGTTGGGGAGGCTGCCACTTTCTGGAGCTGCTCCCATCAGACCGGGTCTGTCCATGGGTCTGTCCATGGGTCTGTCCATGGGTCTGTCCATGGGTCTGTCCATGGGTCTGTCCATGGGTCTGTCCATGGGTCTGTCCATGGGTCGGTCCATGGGTCGGTCCATGGGTCGGTCCATGGGTCGGTCCATGGGTCGGTCCATCAGTCCACCCCCCATCTGTCCACCTCCATACTCGTCAGGAAACATCCTGCCTGGACCCTCCTCTGATGACCCTCCTCTTCCATATCCGTCTCTTCCACCTCCTGGTCCAAATCTGTCTCCACCCATCATCCCTGGACGCTGACCCATCCCATCTGGAAAAGGTCGCCAGTTCATACTGGAGTCAGAGAAGTCTGGTCTGGTTGAGTATCCTCCAAAACCAGGTTCCCCAAGCTCTCCTGCAGGGAAGTCTGAGAAAGGGCCGACTGGAGGAGGAGGAGGAAACTCTCCTGGAAACCTCGGGTCAGAAAACCTGGGACCTGCAGGAGAAAATCGTTAACAAACATCTTCACCATCACAGAACGGGATTCAGACAGATTAAAAACAATCAAACTCACCGAAGGGCGGTCCCTTCAGTCCCATCACTGGAGCCGGTGGAGGAGGCATCACTTTAGGAGCAGCAGAACCTGAAGGACCATCGACACAAAGACGAGTTAATGAAGGAACAGGAAATTATTCATGAATAAATGAGACGCAGCAGAGTCACTCACGAAGTCCTTTAAAAGCAGGAACTTCCCACGGCTCCTTCAGGATCACCTGGACAACAGGAGGGGAAACATGTCTGTAGATGCAACTGATGCATGATCACAGTATTGAACAGTAGCTACTAATGATCAGTTTCTGTTCAGACTGATTGAAAGAGGAAGTTTAGAAAACATCAGTCAGTAGATTCGTCCTCAGTCTCAGGTGGAGACAAGTCTCACTATCGTTAGCTAAAGATGCTAAGTTTGCACGCTTCAATTTCTGAGGGAACCTCCCAAAGGGATCGATAAAGTCGTCTATCTAAAAAACTCATCTATCGTGTCCTGGTCGTCAACAGTCTCTAGTCACTGGTCGTCTCCTCCAGGTGGAGACTCATCTGTCTCGGTTCAACCAATCAGCTTCTTCTCCTGAGACGTGAAGCTACAACGGTTGGATCCTTCACAGTCCAACATATCCCATGATTCATTGCAGCAGCAGGTGACGTTTGTGATGTGGAGTTAAAGATAAAGACAGGCGACAGGAGCAGAGTGTAATGTAAAGACGGTAGTGACGTAAACATTATGTTTGATCAGAAAGTTCAACAGCCGACAGTTTGTTTGTGATGAAATGAATGAATGACGATTAAAATTAAACATCTGGGATGTTGGAGTAAAGAAAGTTTATCTGTCGCTGCTTCTTCAAGGATGAAACCATCGACTAAATTTCACATCCATCTTTCCTGAGAGGAGTCATGTCAACACGTTTATTGTTCAGAGATGCTGATCTCTGGATGTAAACAACACGTCCTCACATTTTTACTGATGATGAAACAACGAAACTCGTCATCGCAGCATCCAACTCACCTTGAGTTGTCCTCTTCCCTCTGTTTTCTCCACCTCAGCAGCGACGTCTTTAATCGTCTTCCTCACCGCCGGGTCTCTGATGGCCTCCTCCTCTTCACACGTCACCTTGTCAGAATGAGCTTTTTTCTGTCCACGTAGGAGAAAATAGATCGTTAATAGTAATTTCTGAAACATGGTTCAGAAGAATGAGACAGATACTCACCAAGTATCTGAAGCTGTGTTTCCATCCTTTGACGTGAGCGACCATGTCGTGTTGCAGCTGGTACACGGCGCACAGTTTACACTGGTAATGAGGAGGGACGGATTTACTGGGGCTACGATACTCCCACACATACTGGAGACCTGCACACAACATGATCCTCAGTGATTACATCAGCGGTTGCACTTTTCATTACAGGAAGGAAATGATGAAGTGAGGAAACTTACCAATGATGCATCCTGTGACGCTTTTCAGCTGTTTACTGAGCGACGGCATCGTCTGAATCGACGTTCCTTTGGTGTAAACTGAGAAAACACAACAGCGATCAACACGAGGAAAGACTTAATGACACAACAAACATGATCAACGAGCCGCTGCGTTAGAAACTAACTGAGCCACCGTTAAAAACCCAAACTCCTCATGTGCGCGTGACGTCGGGGGCAGAACGGGAACATCGGTTCTGGACTAAAACCCCAGATTCAGGCTCAAAACGAACCTCAGGACACCAGCTCCTCACTGAGCACAGACACAGAAACATCAGCTCTGCGTCGCATGGCAACACAGTCCAGCTGCCGCGGACGACACGTAAATTATTATAAAAATAAGAGAAGCTACAGTGGTTACGCAACTGTCACAGCACGAAAAGTGCATCAGTTCATCAGCAACAATCGCAGATGTTCAGTTGCATAAAGGAGCTGGTGTTTTCAGCAGCAACATCTCAGGAGGATGAGTTTACGTCTCGAAAGTCGCTCAGTAAATTCTTAAATCAAATATTGCACATGTGATGTGAACAGATTGTTTCTGCAGCAGAAACCACACACCGACCTCCAAAGACCAAAATAAAACCACAGCCGCCATCTCTGAGAGTGTGAGTCTCACAAAAGGAGTGGTGAACATGCCACCACCTGTGACACGAAGCAGGGAAACTCAAGATCTCAAGCTTCAACTCTCAGCACTGGCATCAGCACCGTGTGTGCAGGACTTACCTATATCAGCAGAATGCTGCGGCTGCTTTCTCTGTCAGAGGAGGGAATAAACCCACATGAAGGAGAGAGACACATACAGGCGTTAGTGACAGGAAGACGCTCCGATGAGGACTGAACTCCTCCTCCATTATCTGACGTTATCGACTGCCTGCTCCAGGCAGTGGCAGCCGCACAGACAAAGTGTGGAAGATTTTAAAATCTCTAAATTCTCATGAAGTGAGAAGGTTAGTTATTTAGAGTAAAAAGGCAAAAATACAAACATGTCTACAACACTGAGGTCAAGACCTCGGTGACTTTCCTGACGGGGCGGTGTGTTTGGGAGCCTCGAGTTCGACAGATGAGTCAGAGCGAAATGAAAATATAAACGTAGTCTAGATCAGTAGGTTTACTACATGGAAGTGAAGTTAAATCAAAATAAATAGGAGAAGGATGATGATGTCGACGTTTGTCGAACCAGAAAACGTGCTCCCAAACAGACGCTCTCTCTTCACCGCGGAGACAAGGGAAGGAAGCACTGGACAAACACAAGAGAAAGTCAAAATGCTGCATGCAGCTCACACATAAACATGATCGACAGTTAGACTTTAAACTGCTTTAATCTCAACGTTAACACTCAGAAATAAAAACTGAGCGTCCTGCTTTTGACATTTTGGCTCAAAGAACCAAGTTCACTTCAAACATCACGCTCACACTCAACTTTAATTAATAATATAACAGTTTCAGGACAGCCACAGAGTTGGTGCTAAGTAATCACTTAAACCACATCAGCTCCAACAAGCTGCAGGTCAGACGCTGCAGAACAAACACATCCAGGCCTGGAGCTCCGGGGGGCGGGCTGACCGTCCACCAGTGCGGCCTGCAGCCGCCGCGGCCCCGCAGCAGCTCCACGGCGGCCCAGTAACACAGGAAACATCACTGGTTTCCCTGTTGAGCCTTTCAGCTTCTTTCATGCGACACAACATGGGTGTAAAGTGTCTAAGCTGAGACGCTGTGTGTGTTTAGGTGTTTAACGTGGTGTCGCACTCACCCGCGGGGTCCTCCTCAGCTGAGGCCCGTTTTTAGACGCAGGCTGATTCACCGGAGCCTCCATGTCCTCAGAGCCTCTCCTGACGAATAAACACAAGTCACTCACTAAACACAACCACACTCACCAGTCACTGCTAAACACGTCGCTACAATACACCTGGAGTCGACGTTGTTAGTTTAACTGGACTTGCTCTGTTGGTGTCGCTGAGCTAGCCGCGAGATGCTAATTTCTCTAGCATGTCGGTAACTAAAGACCTAAAACATTAAACACGTCAGAAGCAACAGTGCTAAGAGTATTAACGTGTCTTCGTATTGATAATAAGATCGTTGAACCTGATGTACCTGGTATACTTCAGTGAAAATCGATCTATTTCGCAGCAGAAACTCGAGCGGAACCAGTGGAGTCGCTGCGGGTCGTAGGTGTCTTCACCGCCGCCTGTTTAAAAAAAGAGGACGACATCAAACCCGATGAGATTTCACACAAATAAAAACGTGAATGTGGTTAAAGGTGTTTGAATTAACAGTTTTAGTCTCGGTGAACATGATTAATTCTTTGAATAATGAATGTTAAGTGTATTTATATAGGCAATATGTAAGCGTATTATTAATAAGGCATATGTGCAAGAAACCTCAGCGGTGCGTTGGTTTTAAACGCCGGAGTTCACCGTCACACCTGGGCTGAGTGACAGTGAAGACAGTGTCGTTATTACCCAAGGTGCTCGATGACAGCTTTTTAACTTAACAACTTTTAAACACAATTTGGTGCCTGATATAATAATTTGGTCTAAAAACCAGCCCTTTTCCCTGAGCTTGTTGAACGTCCCCGCCGCTGTTAGCGGTTTGTAAACGCACCCACAGTCAAAGGACCCAACGCACCGACGCGATAAAGCACGCGGAATATTTTCTATTTATTTGTCTTAAATGTTGATAACAGGGTGGGTCTTTATCTGTGGGTGATTTTATTTGTTTCCAGGACTTTTTGTTTTTTATTTTTTTATTTTACTGTGGTGAGTAAAAGAGAAAAGTTGAATTCAAAGAGAACGACACGGGGCGAGCTAGTTAGCTACTGGCTAGCTAGCACCAAACTAGCTCACTAGCATCCTTCATCTGCCCGTTTACTGCGTTCAGTTCGTGATACAAAATCAGTGTTAAAACGTAATCAGCCGAGTGTTTTAATCTGAGCTGTGTTAACCGTCAGAGTGAGAGTTTGTCTTAACAACACCGATTCAGTGTCTTCATCTCTTTCACACGTAGAAACAGAAACAGCTGCACAGTCTGAAGACATGAAGGCCAAGAAGAAGAAGAGGCAGGATGATTTTCAGAAGGTCAAGTTAAAGGTTGGAAAGAAGAAGCCCAAAGCTGATAACGCCACCAACACCAACTTCCGGTCAAAGAGCATCCACCTGAGTGAGCAGCTGAAGAGAGACACGAGTGGCCCCACAACTCACAGGCAGCTGGGCATCAACGTGGGTGTTCAATGACCTTACACATGTTTATATGTGTGTGTTTATACATACACGTGGTTCTGATTTCTGTGTTAACTCTGTCCCTGTGCGTCACCAGGACCTCCTGTCTCAGCTGCATCACTACAACGCGAACGTGAAACACGGCGCCTTGTTGGGTCTGAGAGAGCTGCTGAGTGTGAATCCGTCTCTGCTGGAGCAGCATCTGTCCCGTCTGCTGTCGGAAGTCGCCGCTGTTTTCACAGATAAAGACGGAAACGTCCGTGTGGCGGCGACACGTGTGCTCAGGTCAGAGCAGCAGCGACAGTTACTCAGCAGTAAACTATGTCTTCATGTAACTAAACGGTCTAATCTTCTTTTCAGGTTCATCGCTCAGTCGGTTCCTGCCGAGCGAGTGGCTCCGTTCTTCCCGCTCCTCAGCGCCCACCTGTCCTGTGCCATGACCCACATCGAGCCAGGCATCCAGGAGGACGCCATGAAGGTCCTCGACGTGCTGCTGGAACATTACCCCGCTCTGCTGGCGGCGCGACCCGCCGTCCTGCTCACAAACTTCCTGGAGCTGATCTCTCACAGACAAAACAGTGGCGGAGCCAAAAAGGCCCAGGATGCAAAAGGGCGAACGTGGGCGTTGTCTGTGAGTCTGAACAGGACAGTGACGAGTCAACACTGGAGACTCTCTGTGCTGCTCAGGTAAGAAACTATCATCATTATTGTTGTATACGATGCAGCGTTGGAGCCACACAATAACAACGAGGATGAAAGGTTTTATTTTGTTTTTGAGAATTAAATCAGTTTAATTCTTAACAGGTTAAATATCATTAAACTGTTCGGTTATGACAAAAACAATAATCCTGGTAATTTTAGTCAAATCACGTTATTGAAAACAATGTTGGTGAACTTTGAACTGATTACGATCATGAATAGCATTTATCTGGTGGAGTGACGGACTGATCAGACTTCTATTAATACAATTATTTTATTTAGACAAAAACCTGGGGCCTGTACCATGAAGCGAGTCCAACTGACCCAGGATCTGGTCCAGTTCTCTGCTTCACTAACTAACAGTCTCAGTCTCTCTCAGCTCCTACGAAGCTGCTCATCAACTCCATTAGTCAACCAGGTGTTTCCAGTCTAGATGTGAGCGTTCACATAAAAGAGGCGGAGTTTGCAGCAGACGTCCAATCACAAACATGAAAGAACCAGTAGCAGAGCGGAGACTTCACAGCCGAAGAGCAGACGATGATTTTACAACAACATGAGGAAAACCGGCCGATAATCCAGGAAAAAAGCAACACGGTGGCAGCTGCTAGAAACTGAACAGAAGCTGGTAAAAGATCGATTGTGTCGACGTAAAGTTGTTGTAGTTTCACAGCAACACAGAGACGAGTAGATGTGACTGGAATTAAATTAAAATCAAATGAATGATGCTGAAATCTAGACTGTTGTTACGGTGAATAGGCTGATACAACTTTAACCTTCATGTTCAGCTGCAACCCTAAGCGCCACAAAACAATACAACTAAATATAAGAACATGATTCAAAGTGTCAGTAGGAAACTTTCATCTCTGATACGTCCAAGTCCAGTTTCAGTGTCAGTCAGTCTCTGGTTCAGGACGACAAGCTCAGTTAATGAAGGTGACGGGGTGTGTCGTCGGGACCCTGGCAGCTCAAACAGGAGCATTTGTACAATGTGTGGATAATAAAATCCAGTTATTTAATATCCTAGTTAATTATTGTAGGAGTCAATAACGCAGCAGTGCTACTGTCTGAGGGACAGTCAGCTCCACTGTGTCACTGGCAACGTCTTGGTTTGAGGAGATCACAGATATATAAGTGGCGCTCCAATAAATAATGATGTGAAAGACCAGAGGGTTCTGGTCTCTAAAAACCCCGGTCCTCCTCAGAGACCCTCTCTCAATCCGACACCGAGCTCCACGGATCTTCAATAAAAGGACCAGACATTTTCTAGAGAACTGATTGGTCGGAGGGCGGAGCTTTTATAGGCTCCGACCTCTGATCTGGAACATGACCTGCTCCGGAGCAGGTTAGTTCAGCATCAGTTACCATGGAGACGTAGCCCGGTAAGAAGTGAACCACCTTCGTAGGACGGAGACCAGAGTTAACCCTGAAGTTACCGTGATAACAACTAGTCCTGCTTCCTGGTCCAGGACTCTGGTGATTGTTAATTAACACAAACTTTACATCAAAAAAAAGACCAATTGATGAATGAATGTTTTCCAATCAACTGATTGATCGGGAACTTTGTCCTCGTCAATATTAATTTCTCCAGAAACAAACAACAAACATTCAGAGATCAGTGACAGTTGAGGTCTGATGTGGTCTCGTTTCAGACTGGGTCGTTTCCTTCAGGCAGTAGTTGAGGAGCGGCCGGTGGAGGAAGGAGACTTGTCTGTCGCAGCTGAAGGAGTTTTTGGATCCAGCGGAGACGGTCGTTTAACGCCGGTGTCGCTGAGTTGGGATGAGCTCATCTACAGTAAAGTTGGAGTGAAGATTTATGAACATTCAGGAGCCAAACCGACTCCTCATTCCACCTTCAGACTCAGGTAACGACAACGTGACGTTCTGCAGCTTCACAGCCTGAATCAAAGCTCCGTGATGTTTGACAGCTGCTGTGACGGTTTGTCTGGTTCAGACCCGAGGTGGATCCCGTCGCCGCCGTCGGTGAGA
Source organism: Polydactylus sextarius (assembly GCA_016801845.1). Lineage (NCBI taxonomy): Eukaryota > Metazoa > Chordata > Actinopteri > Polynemidae > Polydactylus > Polydactylus sextarius. The sequence goes on from CM028913.1 coordinate 26,139,107, forward strand.
ACCTGGACTCGGCCGAAGCCGTTCAGAGCTTCGCGGCGACACTCGTTCCGCTGCTGCTTGAAGTTTGGGTGGAAGCTTCTGCCAGTGATTCTCCGTGGACCAACGCGGACGGTGCTCACCTGCTCAGCCCCGACGCCATGTCCGTCATGTTCCAGGTGTTGTCCATCTTGCAGCTGCTGAGGAAACTGGCACCACAGAAGGAACGGCAGGAGGCGCTGGTGAGACCACAAACGCACCGATGTCACAGTTATCAGACAGCGTTTTTATGTGTTTGTTAAAAACCACCCTGTGTTGCAGGATGCCTGGTTTCGTAAAGAATATTTGGGAGATTTTAAGCAGCACTTCATGAAAAACTTTCCCTATGGGACTCAGGACGTCCCGAGACACAAGAAGAAGGTCGATCTGAAAAGGTGAAGACGATAAATACTTTATTAAGAAACGTCACACGGTTTATTGTCACTAGTCTGAAATAATATTCAACGTGAATTTATATCAAATAAAAACTCTGATAGTGAATCTACTGAGCTGCACCACGTCACACAAGTTAAAAATGAGGAGGATTTTTCCATCTACAAACTAAACTTGATATTTGTGATTCATTTTCTCTTCAGGAGTAAACAAAGCGCCGCCGTCCCCGGGTTGACGGTGGATCCTCTGGCCCTCAACATCACACTGTGTCAGGTGATGGTGTCTCTCAGCCAGCGCCAGGGACTCGGCTCACGAGATGGCGACGGCGACTGGTTGACGCTGCTGAGGACGTTTGTTCGGGACACATTGGGCGGCGGCGTGAAGCTGAGCTACCGACAGCTGCACATGCTGCTGGGAACCGTGTGGAAGATGGTTCTCACACAGAGGAGTAAAAGTACGACCGGCTGAATGAAACGCGTCGGAGCAACGCGTGTTAGTGGTTTAATGGTTTAATGTTGTGTGTGTTTGCAGCAGTGACAGAGGATCTTCTAGCAGCTGTTTACATCTACTACAAACAGAAGAACCTGACGCTGCAGACTCGCTCTCTGCTGCTGTCGTTCTACAGTAAACTTTACCTACAGGAGCAGGGACACACACACATCGCAAGGTAAAACACTCAACCCCATGAAATTTGCAGCATTAAACCCTTTAACAGACAGTTATTGTTTATGTCGTTTAGCTCAAAAAGAATAAAACTATCTGACACTAGAGACAACCGTGGTTTATGGACACAAGCAGATAATAATAGTTACATTTATGAATCTATAAAAACAAAATATAATCATTTAATGTGAACTTTGACTGTCATTAACACTAAACAATTTAACAGTTGAAGTCAAATTTGACGTTTCAACATCTTCTGGTATTTTCTCTCGGTTTCAAGATGTTTCTGAAACTTTGTCTTTTTTGTGTTTGTTTGTGACCAAATGTTGATTAAATCCTCATGTTCCTTCATCTGCATCAGAAACATGAAGCCGTCGATCAATCACTCATCGTGGCTTCGACTTCCCTTGATGCACCTTTTCCGTCGCATCGCGTGTGTTAAAGCGATGACGTCACCTTCAAGTGGTTGAAGGTCAGGTCTTCATCCCATGTGATGAGTTTACGATGACGTGAAATGACGTCTTGTTGTCGTCGCACAATAATTCTTTGTGGGATTGACTCGATAATTTTCTTGTTGCTTGTAAAAGAAGAAAAAGCCACAAAAATGTAAGGTTTTGGCTGCAGGGCGCAAGTCGAACGGCTGACGATGTCGTCTTTTATTTATCGCTAAAGAAACGACACAAACACTTTTCTGTTCTCCCGGTTATTTCTTTTTAAGCCTGAAAAGACGTAACAACAAATTGAGGGTTTCCCCCAAACTCACTGTCACGCAGCGCAGATGCACATGAGCACGACGGAGTCTGCGGCTCCTCCTCCTCAGGGTGGAGACGGAACAAGAACAGCCTCCGGACTCACTAACATACTTTCACAGCGGTTGAGTTCAGGCCTCCTCACGCCTCAGTCTTCCGCCTCCTCGTGTCCTCGTCTCTGCAGGAGTAAGGTGTTGTGTCGTTGGCTGGCGTCTCTTCCTGTGCAGTTGTCCCAGCTGGGCCACCGTAACCCCGCCCTCTCCGCTCGACTCATCGCCTCCATCCAGGCCGCCGCCTCACGAGGAAACAAAGACCTGCTCGACAGCCTGCAGACGCACGCCGGCAGGATCTACGGTACAGACACACTAGTATCAGGACTCGTGAACTGAATGAACAGAAACTAAAGATGAATCTCAGAGAAAACCTAAAACCTGTGATGTTTAATTTTGTTCTTTTATTTATAAATGTTAAAATGACCTGTAAAGTTACAACCACCAGGAGGCGACAAAGCTCCACGTCCCTCAACAACTGACACGTTTATAGTTGGAGCTGGAAGAGAGTGTGTGTGTGTGTGTGTGTGTGTGTGTGTAACTGTTCTGATGGAGCGATTCACCATCACAAGACGCCTTTTGTCTGGCGGCCTCTGACATCAGTTTGTGCGTCAGAGACCGACAGAACGCACACACACTCTGAGGCCTGTCTGTCTGTGTTTTTACTTGACGATCTGATTTGTTGGTTTTGTTCTAATTTTCTTGATAAAACTTGATGTTACGTCTTCTGTGACCCGTTTGTGTGTGTTTGTTTGTCCGTGTGTAGATCCAGACGACGGCGTCGTGGTCTTGTTACCGTCAGACTCCCAGCAGTGCCTGGTGCAGCTGCTCTACTTCCTTCCTATGATGCCTCGGTCTCTCCTGGTCAACCTGAGCTGCTGCTGCACGGCCGGACGCGTCTCGGCTCGACTCGCTGCCTCCATGATCCGCATTGTTCACCTCAGGTCAGCACATGAACTCCTACAGGTGGCGCCTCAGTGAGCTGCTGTCTCCAGCAGGGGGCAGTGTTGCTCTTTCAACGTGGCGTCTCACCTTTTTGTCAGCGGAGCTGAAGTTTGTTCTTCAGCTTCTTCATCACAATTAAATCTTCGTATTAGAGTTGAATCGTCACGCTGCTTCACAAACGCTGTCATTCACACTGCAGCAGATTTATCACCGCTCCGGGACAAGGACGAAGTTTTATCACTTTGTTTTTGTGTGAACGTTACGCTTCGATATTCTGTTCTGTGTGCATCATGACTGAAGCTGTGGGCAGCGACAACAAACACGTGGGATAATAAATGTGAAAGAACAAGCTGTGAAAGCTGTCGCTGGCTCCTCTGTGCGTCAGTAACTTGTGTAACTTGTTGTGTGTCAGGTCGTCTCTGAGCGGTTGGTCTGTCGGGAGTCAGGAAGCGGCGCTGCAGGACGTCGACTACATCAGCTTCCTGTTCTCCACCCTGACGGGGTTTTCATCCGAGCGACTCGCTGCCCTGCAGGACGACGACACCGGCCTGCCGCGCTCCGTGCTGTCGCCTCTCAGTCTGTATCCCACGCCACTGGAGCAGTTCACGCATCACTGGGACGTCGTCGAGGTGCGTTGACACGACGTTAGCGGATTTAGCTCAGGTGGCTAAAGAGTTAAATCAAGTTAAAGTTATCTTGCGTAGCCAAGTCATCGTCAGTCTCTAGTTACCGGTCATCTCTGTCCGGGTGTAAGTAGTAGGAGAAGCTAAAGGTCACGTGACCTCAGCAGTAGGAGGAGCTAAATGTTTTTAAATGAACAGAATCGGATTTGATCTTCAACGTGAAACATGGAGCTGAATTCTTTCTGGAACAGACGAGACCTGTTAGATGATGATGATGATGTTGTCGTCGCCGTTGACGAACGTCAACAGAGTAGAACATAAATCCGCTGACACATGAAACATGGAAGTAGGAAGAAGTGGTTGTTTCGAAAATGAAAACATTGATATTCTGGACACAGACGAGGTCGCCACCTCCTCCCCGCGGTCGCTGTCTCTCATTCTGAGCTCGGAGGGGGGAAGTTTTATCGTGGCGCTCCGGCTGAGAGGGGGAACCTTTATCGCGTTGCGCAGGTTGGAGATGCCTGGTTATCGGGCAGAGTGGATATGCACAAATGCTAATGAGAGCCCATGGCATGATGGGAGAGTGACATTTCTGCACAGAAATTACCGTTAACGTAACTGTGCCCCAGGGCGCACACACGCGTGCGTGTTATAATCACTAATTCAGCTCCTCCATTAAGGCCTCAGATCCTCCGCCTCATCTCTGTCGGAGTCAGTCACAGCTGAGGAGGGAACACGTGTCTGTGGGTGGGGTGGGGGTGGGGGGGCGACATTAAGGGACGGACCGTGTGACTGTGGTTAAACTAATGACACCATTGCATTGTTTATAATGACGTGGGGGTTAAATGCTAATGATTTGATCAACGCTAACGAGAAATTAGATTTGAAGTTAATGAGGAAACGCTGAGGTGTCGTTTCACTTCTGAAGAAGCTGGTGTCGGTTCGGTCTGAGGGTTAACCCATGATGCCGTCTCCAGCGGGGACCAGTTTATATTGTTTAGATCTCAGTATGTGATGTAGGACTGTACCTACCTACCTTCATCTGTAATAAAACGTATGTAACCAGTGTGTTTTCTTTTGAAGGAGGTGTGTCACTGTCTGGAGTCTCTCGGCTCCAAGTCTCAGTGTTTAGACGTTTTACAAAATGGCATCTGCAGATTCCTGGTGAGAGCTTCACGTTTCCGTCCGTCAGTTTCACCGTTGCAGCTGTTTGTTGACCCGACTCATCATCTTCCCGTCGCATTTCAGACCAAGCTGGCCGTGGTCCCTGACAGCATGGCGGCCGGGATGCTGCGCGCCGTGTCCAGGTTGTTGGACCTGTCCGTCCTCCCCGCTGAGCCTGTGCTGCGTTTCCTGTGTCAGTGTTGCCTCAGTCTGTTGACGTTGCTCGTCGCGCTGCAGCAGGAGGCGCCGGTCGAGTCCGACCATAAACGGTTCGTACGTTAACTTATTTAACGTTGACTGTCGTCCGTCGACACGTCTGAACGCCGTCCATCTCCGTCCATCCACAGGGAGGCCATCTGGGGCGCCTGCGTGTTGGCGCTCTGCTCTGTCCCTCGTGTTCTCCGGATGCTTCTCCAGTCGCTGCGAGTCTCCGACATGAACGACGAGGAGCTGCCGCAGCTCGGACGGATGCTGTCGATGCTGCTGCAGCACAACAAGCTGCACAACCAGCTGCTGGCGAACGCCGCGCTGCTGCAGGACGTCATCCAGCAGCTCACGGTAAAAAACCAGCACAGGAATCCCACAGACGCTCCACAGACCAGCCACAGACGCTCCACAGACCAGCCACAGACGCTCCACAGACCAGCCACAGATCCACCACAGACCAGCTACAGACACTCCACAGACCAGCCACAGACACTCCACAGACCAGCCACAGACGCTCCACAGACCAGCTACAGACACTCCACAGACCAGCCACAGATCCACCACAGACCAGCTACAGACACTCCACAGACCAGCCACAGACGCTCCACAGACCAGCTACAGACGCTCCACAGACCAGCTACAGACACTCCACAGACCAGCCACAGATCCACCACAGACCAGCTACCGACCAACCACTGACCCACCACAGACCAACTACAGACCTGCCACAGACCAACTACAGACCTGCCACAGACCAACTACAGACCTGCCACAGACCAACTACAGACCTGCCACAGACCAACTACAGACCTGCCACAGACGCTCCAGATCTAACTATGACAAGACCACAGAACCACAACAAAAAGCCAGTTTAATGCTTCTATTAACATCTAAATCACCTGATTCCTCTCTCTCTCAGAGGTTTTCCCGCTCTGCGACCAGAGAGCAGTGGCTCACCGACCTCCTCTACTGTTACAGTCTGACTGTGGCTCATGGCGCCGCCGCCGTTCACCGTGGGAACATCGGTCTGAGAGACATTTACTGACGAACCGGTGTCGCTCAAACATCGTCAACACTTTTATTAGAAAAACTAAACTTAAAAAAAACAAAACAAAATAAAGACAAAATGAAGTCAAATCAACGTGGATCGTTTCAGTTTTTATTTATTTTTTAATAATGATAAAAATGAAACAAATAAACGAGACGAGGATCGTGTCAAAGTAAAAACAAACTGCATAGTTCAGGAATACTGTGTGTGAGTCTGCAGGTGTGCGGTCTGTATGACTGGCTGTTGATAGACGCCTCATTCTCCACAGCAGGAGGAAAGGTTATCTCTTGGTGTGTGTAAGAGAGAGAGAAAGAGTGTGTGTTTGTGTGTGTGTTGCTTCCATAATGGTTGAAAGGTTATCTTTTAGACGCACACCGTTTTCTGTAGACTTAACCCCGCCCTGTGAGGTCACTGCTCTGATGTCACGTTGATTCAGTTTAGAAAATTTGAACAATGTGTAAAGTGATTCTATAGATGTGTGTGTGTGTGTGTGTGTGTGTGTTCAGTGTTTCCCGCGGCCTCGGGTCCCCAGTCCAGCGCTGTGAGGTCGGAGGTGATATGAGAACTGCTTGGCGTTGTCGACGGCGTCGCTCAGATGAACACAGTCGATGGCGCTGACTGAAATAAAGGACAACGTTCACATCGCCTTCATTTAAAACTGTGTGTGTGTGTGTGTGTGTGTGTGTGTGTGTGTGTCCGTCCATCCACACTCACGCTGGCTCTGGGTGCGTAGCGGCAGATCCAGGAGCAGTTGAGACTGAGAACCTCTTAGAGAGCGCCCCCGTCTGGCCACTGAGTTTCCTAAAGAAACATTAAAGATGATGATTTGTTGTCGTGTTATTAAAGTGTTTCAGCTGCTGCCGCACCTGTAACCAGTCAGTCAGGTCTGATCATGTGACCATGCCTGTGATTGTCCAGGGTGTTGTCTTCATATGATGATGTGGCGTCAGTGTGAGACAACGGCCCTATAGCTCAGTGGTTAGAGCACTGGTCTTGTAAACCAGGGGTCGCGAGTTCAAATCTCGCTGGGGCCTTTGAAGTGGATGTTTTTATCTCCAGCTGAGAATTGTTATGTTATTAAAATGGTTTTGAAATGTTCTTTGGCTGATGAGAACAACAGTAGTTTTACTTTTGAGGAGTTAAGATCTAGTTTGAGCTTCGGCGGGTGAAGTGAAAGAAGTAAACGTCTCCACATCGAGTTGAAGTGAAAACAGTTTAACAACTTGTTTCATTGTTTCATTGAGACGGACTGAAGGACGAGGATTTAACTTTATCAATATTAAACTGTTAATTAAAATGACATCCAGATGTTTAGACCATATTAATATTTGAATATTAATCAATAAAAGTTTTAAGATGTTAGTGATGTTGAGGCAAAATATTCAGACAGTTTCATAGTTTCACTTATGATAAATTAACAATAACACATTTGAAGCTTTAAAAACAGACCAATGTTTCTGTTCAACACATATTAGATCAAATAATTAACTGCTAATTAAAACAGAGGCTGGTTCATGGTGACGACCTGGTCCAGAGGTGTGTGTCGCGTCTCTAATGTGTGTGTGTGTGTGTGTGTGCGTGTGTTAGTCGTCTGACATTCCCCCTGACAGCTCTGAACTTTTCACAGTGCCAGGTCTGTCAGAGAGGAGGAGGTGAGGGGAGGAAGGGGGAGGAGAGAACCACGTCAGAGGGGTGGGGTGAGGGGGGTGAGGAGGGTGGGGGGGTCTATCTGTCCATCTGTGTGTGTAGAGGCGGCAGCGTCATGGTTGTGTGTTTTGGCGCAGCGAGGTTTCTGTCCGTCGTCCAATCATCACCTGGTGATGTTTGATGAAGGTCAGACCTGTCTGTGTGTGTGTGTGTGTGTGTGTGTGTGTGTGTGTGTGTGTGTACTGATACTGTCCTGCTATGTGACTGTAGCATCACACACATGTACACAGGTTCATAATCTCACTGACAGATACAAACTGAATAATAATGTCTGGTTTTGACCTTTGACCTGCTCCGACGTCACTGAGACATTGATTCAGAGAAGATGATGAGATGAAATCTGTTTATTTATTAAAGGTTGAGTTGATGTTGGTGATGAAGAGCGTCAGCTCGTCCTCCATCATCTGCTGCTGCTTCATGTCTCAACTGTAAAACCGTTTGTGTCAAGAAATAAACTTTAATTCTCTTTAATCTCCTAACGTTCAGGTCTGACAGCAGGAGTGAAGCTGCTACTACACACTACAACCACCGAACTAAACGCTCTGATTGGCTGATGAGGAACAGGGGGCGTGTCCAGGTGAAGTGTATGAGGAGTAAACGTCTTCACGTTTGGTCTGAATGATTGAACTTTAACATAAACAACTGGATCCTCGTAGATCCTCGTAGGTTGGACAAGTGGTACCAACAGCTGAGATCTCTATGTTTCCAGGAAAGTCTCCAGGAAATGAATGAAGTCAATGAAATGTCCCCTGAAGTCATGGAAACACGACTGTGTGTGTTAATTTCATTGCTTTCTGTGCGTTAACACCTCGTCAACATCGGTCGTCTCAGCGTTTTAATAAAACTTCATGTTCTCACCGTAGATGCTGTGAAGAACAGAGCTTTTACTCGTCGACACTTTGAGCGACGCTGCCCTGACGTCCGTCCTCCTCCTGTGCTGGGCGTGGTTAGACTCCGCCTCCTCTCTCCGCCTGCGTGCGTGGAAGCTGCTGACACACACACACACACACAGTTCAATAAAAACCTTCTCAGACGGTGTTCAAAGGTCCGAGAGCTGGCAAATCCTCACACTAATACTCAACGAGCATAAACAAAGTAAACAGTGTTTACTGGCGGCGTTAATGGTCGGTTCATCAGAAGAGCTGAGTGGAAACAGAGCAGCGTCCCGTTGTGAACTGGCAGCGTCTTAGAGAAACGATGAGCGAGGGAAACGCAGAATGAAGCTGCTGGTAGCGATTAGAGCTGCACCGCTGAACTTTTAGCCTCTCGTTAAACTGCTATGAAAGCTCCAGATAACTGCCCCGTCTGCCCCCCCATCCCACCCCCTCTTGGTCTCACCCCTCTCCCACGCTCTCCCCCCCGCCGCTCCAAGTGTTGATGACATCCAGACCGAAGACGGAGCGGGCGAAGGGTGAGAACGAAGAGGTGGAAGCATGTGGGCAGCACATGGAGCAGAACATGGAGCAGCTACAGAAGCTCTCAGCTACCGACCCCCCCACCACGACGTGCAGCCTCACCTTCGCCAGGCTCTCTGGATGACGCGCGCCGCCTCCTTCCTCCGCTGCTGCTCCTGGTCGTGGTCTCTCTGGACACCGAGCCTTCTGGGAGTTTTCTGGTCTGGAGACGAGCTGCTTCTGGATGAGGGGGTGCGAGTCGGGTCCGTGACGCCCCCCCGCCTCTCTGAAGTCGGCTCCTTGTGGTTTCTGTGTTTGTGCGAAGATGTTCGGGCGTCGTTCTTACTTGCCTGAGCTTCTTTCTTTCTGAGGTTGATACCTACGTCTGATTGGTCGACGGAAGACGAGGGGCGGTCCCGGACTTTGTGCACGGTCGGGGGTCTGGGTCTGAGGCCGCAGCCGGGTGGAGACAACAGCTCCTTCAGCCTCGTGGTCTGAGCGGTGCCGGGTGTCGAATCAGTGCCGACGTGGCAGCGAACATGACTCGAGGCCTCGTGAGCTTCAGCTGCTTTACTTCTTCTGGACGACCTGCTCCGGTGAGCTGAGGATGACAAGGTATTGTCAAAAATAAACATAAAACGTGTCAGATAAAACTTTACTTAGGACGCTTTCACACCATCTGGTTTGGTCCGAAACAAAACACACCATGGACCAAAGGAGCGACCGGGTCTTAAAACACTTTGGACCAATTTACAGGAAGTTGATACAGGATGTCATCATCCAATAAACAGTAGAAGAAGAAAAGAAACAGAAAAAAAATGTGACTAGGAGAACAATGTTTGTTGATCTGTTTCTACTTTCTGCCACAAAACAAAACCACAATCAGCTGAATTAAATGTGTAACAAAAACCAAAATCTGACCTTTGTGTCTCTGCTCTTTGCTCCTTGTCCGTTCGGTCGTTGACGTTTTCTTCGTTTCAGCCATCGAGTCGTTAACAGACAAGTCGTCAATGACGGCGACCAACGATCCGATCTTCTCCTGCTCCGCCCTCGCCACCCCCGCCACCTTCCACTTCTCTGAAACCTGCTGCACGGCTTCTCTCCGCCGCTGCTCTTCCTCCCGTTTCCTGAACAAACAACAAACACAGCAAGCTCAGAGAAAAAGATGGAGGAGACAGATGTGTGACATGAGGAAAGACAGATGTGGAAAGAGTGTGACTTCATGTCCAGACGGCGAAGGCGTGTGTTAATGCGTGAACTCACTTGGCGGCGTCTTTGCGGAGCTGCTCGTGTCTCATCAGCAGCTGCTTCCTCTCCCTGAACGCTTTGCGGACGGTGTAGCCCTTGTACACGGCCTGGATGGAGGCGGCGGCGATGTCCTGGATGGCAGCGATGGAGAGGGCACCGTGCTCCAGCATGAACTGCGTCACCTCGCTGTGTCCGCCCAGCAGAGCGTAGTCCAGCGGCGTGTACCTGCACAAACACAAATACAAACATGTTGCTGTTGCTTCTTCATGTGTCGCTTGGTGAAATGGTGCCTCACCTCTCCTCCGTGTGCTCCATGTGGTTGGGGAAGGCATTGTATCCCAGTAGCAGCTTCACGGCGTCCAGGTAGCCGTTGTTGCACGACCAGTGGAGAGCAGTTCGACCCTGCGGCGAGTCAGAGGCTGATCAGTCCGACCACCATGTTTGTGTCTGTATGTGGATTTGTTAGAAGACCTTACCTCTTTGTCTTGCATGTTTGGGTCAGCGTTGTTCTCCATGAGGACCGCCATGCAGGTGATGTAGCCACCGTATGCGGCGCACTGCAGCGGCGTCCGTCCTGCTTGGTCCTGTCAGAGAAGATCAGTAGACTTGGAATCAGCAGTAACAGCTGATTTTTATCTGGACAGTTTTTCTCCCATAGATCTGAACTGACTACAACAGTTTCTTCATCCAGACCAACGACTTGTCTCTTAGACCCTGTTCCAACCAGGCTGTTTAAAGACGTCCTCCCTTTAGTTGACACGTCCATCTTGCATCTGATCAATCTATCTCTAGTAAAAGGCTACGTACCACAGGCTTTTAAAGCTGCAGTAATCAAACCATTACTTAAAAAGCTACTCTGGACCCAGGTGATCTAGATAATTATAGACCTATATCAAATCTCCCTTTTATGTCCAAAATCCTGGAGAAAGTTGTTGCTGCTCAACTATGTGATTACTTACATGGGAATAGTCTTTATGAGGATTTCCAGTCAGGGTTCAGACTCATCATAGCACAGAAACAGCATTAGTGAAAGTTACCAACGACCTTCTTATGGCCTCTGACAATGGACTTGTCTCTGTTCTTGTCCTGCTGGATCTTAGTGCTGCGTTTGACACAGTTGATCATAACATCCTGTTACATAGACTAGAACATGTTGTTGGATCAGAGTCACTGCACTTTCCTGGTTTAAGTCGTATCTATCAGATAGATTCAGTTTGTTCATGTAAACAATGAGTCTTCCACATGTACTGCAGTTAGTCATGGAGTTCCACAGGGTTCTGTGTTAGGACCAATCCTCTTTATCTTGTACATGCTTCCCTTAGGAAACATCATCAGGAAGCACAATATAAACTTCCATTGTTATGCAGACGATACCCAGCTGTACTTATCTATGAAACCAGATGAAACTAACCAGGTCATCAAACTTCAGGACTGTCTTAAAGACATAAAGACCTGGATGACTCAGAGTTTCTTACTTTTAAACTCAGACTAAACTGAAGTCATCATACTTGGTCCTGAACATCTCAGAACATCATTTTCAGATCACATAGCTAATCTGGACGTCATCACTTTGTCCTCCAGTTCTACTGTGAGGAACCTTGGACTAATCTTTGATCAGGACATGTCATTGTATCTCATATTAGACAAGTCTCTAGAACAGCTTTTTTCCATCTACGTAATATTGTAAAAATCAGAGACATCCTGTCTAGAAAGGATGCTGAAAAGTTAATTCATGCATTTGTTACTTCTAGACTGGACTACTGTAACTCTCTACTATCAGGGTGGTCCAGTAACTTCATCAAAACCCTTCAGTTAATCCAGAACCACCAGTACTGACAGGAAGTAGGACCAGAGATCATATTTCTCCTGTACTGGCTGCTCTTCATTGGCTTCCTGTCAAATCTAGAATAGAATTAAAATCCTCCTGCTGGAATATAAAGACCTTAATGATCAGGCTCCATCATATCTTCAGGAGCTCATAGTTCCTTATTATCCTAATAGATCACTTGGATCACAAACTGCTGGTTTACTTGTGGTTCCTAGAGTCTCTAAGACCAGAATGGGAGGTAGAGTCTTCAGTTATCAGGCTCCTCTCTGATGGAACCAGATCCAGTTTGGGTCCAGGAGGCAGACACCCTTTCTACATTTAAGGTTAGACTGAAAACTTTCCTTTATAATAAAGCTGATAGTTGAGGATGGTCCAGGTGGGACATGGACCTGAACCATCCTTTAGTTAAGCTGCTATAGGATTAGACTGCTGGGGGACTCTGACAATACACTGCTCCTCTTCTCTCTGTCCCTCACTCCTCTAGTCTCTGTCTCTCCCTCACACTTCATGTCTTTATATCAATATATTACATGTTATTAACATCATCTGTTCTCTCTCTCAGTTGTGTCTCCCCCACCCCTTTCTCTTTTTTCAGGTAGTTTTGACTCCAGAGCAGTTGGCTTCAAATTCTTCAACGACATCATTATTATTGTTATTATTATTATTATTATTATTATTATTGTAACATTAATTGTAATGGTAATGTTGCTTTAACAACTACTTGTTAACATCTAGTCTCTACTGTCTCTTCCTGGTCTCCCTCTTGTCTTCCTCCCCCTCTCCCCCGTCCTCCTCCCTCTTTCCTCTGTCTCTTCTCTTTCTCTTTTCTCTGTCTTCATTTCTCTCCAGCCGGTCGAGGCAGATGACGTCCACTCTGAGTCTGGTTCTGATGGAGGTTTCTTCCTGTTAAAAGGGACTTTTTCCTCCATTGTCACCAAGAGCTGCTCATTGTGGAAATGTTGGTTTCTCTATGTAAAGAGACTTGAGATAAATGTTTTTATGATCTGGCGACGCTATATAAATAAAAAATAAATTGAATTGAATCAGTAGATGATCGAAGAGCTCCATGTTGATTTGACCCGATCTATCAATATCTAGACGCTCATACCTGCACGTTGGGACTGATCCCGTTCTCCATCAGGATCTGACAGACCTCAGCGTTTCCTCCCAGCGCCGCCCAGTGCAGCGCCGTGTGTCCGTCCACGTCCACCAGGTCCACGTGAGCTGAACCTTTGTGAACCACCAGTTTGAACACGTCAACGGAAGCGTAAAATGTTAAATCTGACTCATGCGACCATGTGGTGGTAGTGACCCGTCGCACCTTTGATGAGTGTGAGGATCACGTCCCGGTGTCCCATCTCGCAGGCACGAAACAGCGGCGTGTGCTTCATGACGTCCAGAGAATCGACCATGGCGCCACGCTCCAGCAGCAGCTTCACGGTGCTCACGTGACCCGACAGGGAGGCGGCGTGGAGCGCTGACGACAAAACATTATTCAACATCGTTATCGCTGCCTGTTCACACCAGAGCAACACACTGATTCCACGTTCCTATTGGCTGATGCCAGCCTGTAACCTGTGACCGTGGTGGTGGGTGGTGGTGGGGGGGGGTGGTGGTGGCAGCGGAAGAACTAATTCTACTGAAGGTATCACTGTGATTAGGACCTGAGGGGTGATGACATCATCATCATCATCATCATCATCATCATCATCATCATCTGTGCCTGAGACTTTTCTTTTGTGCTACTCTGTAACTATTGCCCTGTTTTCTATTCTATAGTTTTTATAGTTTAAACTTTATTTTCTATCCTCATCTTTACCTCAAGTCACTTTCTTCCTCTGGTGGTGATTTTATTCTTTTTTTATTGTATAATAATAATGATAGTTTTGTGTAAACTACTGGATGCCTTAATTTTTTATTCATCTATCATCATCATCATCAAGACGAAGGCTCACCGGTGCCGCCGTACTTGTCGGCCATGTTGATGTCGATGTGCGGCGTGAGGGCGAGCATGGTGCGGATGACGTCATCGCTGCCTTTTCCCGCCGCCCACATGAAGGCGGTCCTTCCCTCCAGGTCGGGTTCATCCTTTACTGAGCGGTGGGACAGGAACACGCCAACCGTCTCCTGCTCAGATCGTCACAGATTATCATCAAACCTCAAACCAACATCTGATGCGTGACACTGAGGCGCAGACTCACGGCGTTGTTGCTCTGGGCGCCGTAGTGCAGCGGTGTCGCCCCCTGGCTGTCGGAGGGAATAGTGCCTGATGTGTTTCTCTCCAGCAGCAGGTGGACGATTCTGGCGTGGCCTAAAGAAACGATGACAGAAGGTTGGACCGATGACAGAGGACGAGGGTTCAACTGTCACATAAAACACACTTTATGTTTCAGAGCTAAGAGTCAACACAACTGGACGGTACCAGATGGAGCCAGGAGGAACCAGCAGGAACCAGCTGAAACAGGTAGGAACCAGCATGATCCAACAGGAATCAATAGGAACCAGCTGGAACCAGCTGTTACTGGTGAGGGCGTACCATGCTCTGATGTCCATCCCTACGTTTATCACTAATTAACCAACCACGTCACATTGTTACGTCAGGTGACCTGGTTGTTATTCACCAGTTCACCAGGTCAAAGGGACGGTGCCGACTAATTCCTGAAACTTTATAATTAACAGCATCAGTTTGCGTCTCCACCCACCGAGCAGCGCGGCCCAGTGCAGCGGTGTCCTGAACAGGTTGTCGTACGCCGTCACGTTACAACCTTCGTATGACGTCAGCACCTCCACCACCGCCTCGTTACCATCAGCAACCGCAAAGTGCAGCGGCGTCCGGCCTTCGTAGTCCTGCCAGTTCAACAGGGACTCGGTGGGAGCTGCTTCCTACACACACACACAGAGTGGTGGGTGAGGGTGACGATGACGCACTCAGGTCAGTGTGTGTGTGTGTGTGTGTGTGTGTACCAGGATGCAGCGGACCGTCTGCGTGGCGCTCGCCTCCTGACTGTGCGCCGCCCAGTGCAGTGGGATCTTCCCTTCGCTGTCTGGGATCCCGATGTTGGAGTCGTGTTTGATGAGGAGACGAACGTGTTCGGGTCGGTTGTAAAACGCAGACCAGTGTAACGCTGTTTGCTGTGAGGTCAGAGGTCAGAGGTCAGAGCTGATGTCTCCAGTTGATAACGAGGTCGGATTCTCTGACGTCAGCGTGGACGTTGTGGTTGTTTCACACTCAGACAGTAACAACTCACACGCGTGTGTCTGCACACGGCTGTAGTATGATGTACGGAGGTCAAAGGTCACGTGTGTTTAACTCTACAACAACACTACGATCAGTCTGACAGTTCATGATGAAACAAACAACAAATGATCATCACATGATCATCTGAGATGATCTGATACTTGAACATCACTGATACTGATCAATGATGTTAATCTTTACATCACTGATACTTTTTCAGCTGCTTCACGTTCATAATCACTGAAGATGTGGACGAAAGCAGTTTTAAAATGAGACAATAATCTGTTATAATCTGTATAAAATAAGTGAGAACCTGCAGGTTTAACTTGATCAGACGTCGTGTAGAAAACAAGCGTCTGTTCTTCAGATAAAATCAGTTTTAATTCAAATCTCTTGTAAATGGATCAAAATCCCATTTAACCGAATCATCGTGAATTCAAGTGAATCATGTTTCTGTCGATAATAAAGTAGCAGTTTACATCAGTTAAACATTCTTATCTTAAAAATGATTAATAAGTTGATTGTTTCACTGTAATCAATAGTTTTACACTGTAAAAAATGTTGTTCATTGAAAATATTTTCCACCAAGTAACATTGATGTTTTCAAGAAAAGTGAATAAATTCTAGATGAAGTTTGAGGAAAAGTTCCATAAAACAACTGGTGGCTGATCTGGTGTGTGTGTGTG
>CM028913.1:26165064-26280064 GCA_016801845.1 Polydactylus sextarius
TGAGTGTGTGTGTGAGGCTGCAGGCTGCGTCCCTGCGTACTGACTGACAGGTACAGAGGACTGAGCAGTGACTCCATCAGCCCTCAGAGACGTCTGATGTGCTCAGTCTTATTTCTGGGGGACGTCCCCGTTTCCCCCGAGGACCAATGAGAAGGCTCCCTGGGCTCGCAGTGGCTGCGGTGGCTGCGGTGGCGGCGGCGGGTGAGGCGGGGGTGGAGGGGGGGTGGATCCTGGGGCACAGCGGGGCCAATCAGTGGGGGGGGTGTTGAGTGACACACACATCCTGCTAATTTACATCATTACCACAATACATCCTGACAAATGAGCCCCCCGGGTGAGAGCCAATCACCTGGGAGAGTAATGCAATTAGGCGGGACCACAGCTGTCAATCACACAGCCGGGGGGGGGTTAGCGGTTAGCGACACCCGTGGCTAAAACCCCCCATCTGCCTTCACACACATCTAAAAGTGTACACACACACACACACACATACAGTCGGGACACACAGCTGTGATGGAGGGAGTGTGTGTGTGTGTGTGTGTGTGTGTGGTATCTTCTACCTGAGGGTGGGGGGGGCAGCAGCTCAGGGGACACACAGATTGACTTCTGTCCTCTGAGGACACACACCTGAGTGTGTGTTTTAGTGTTAACTTGTGTGCGTTTTCCCTCTGGAGCTCAGTGGTGTTTATGCTCCGAGTGTCTGAGACCAAAACAACAAGAAAGCAGGTGGAAGGAGGGGGCGGAGCCTCGGGCCAGGTGAGTGTGTGTGTGTTCAGGTGTTGAAGAAGTTATGAGGACAGTTACAGAAAGTCTATGTAAGTCAGAACACACACACACACACACACACACATACACACACACACACACACACACACACACACACACACACACACACACACACACACACACACAGAGACACACACACATGGACACAGACACACACAGAGACACACACACATGGTCACAGACACACACACACATGCGCACACACACACACACACACACACACACACACACACACACACACACACACACACACACACACACACACACACACACACACACACACACACACACACACACACACACACACACATACACACACATACACACACACACACACACACAGATACACACACACAGCTTCAGCACCAAAAGTTTGTAAAAACTCAAAGAAGAAACACAACATTGAAACACTTCCTGTCACTCTGAGTATGTGTGTGTGTGTGTATGTGTCAGAGTGTGTGTTTGTGTGTGTCTGTGTGTGTGTTTGTCCCATCATATCACTAATGAGTTACTCTCAGGAGGGGGGGTGGAAGGGGAAGGGAACAGGGGGGTGGAGTGGTTAGTGCCCCCCCACACACACACACACCTCTGAGTCTAATTGGACTAAAACTGTGATCTAATTAAATGTCCAATTAAAGCGCAGAGAGCGATGCCCATCGGCGAATCAGAGCACAGGGACGTAATCAGCTGGAAAAACAAACAGAAATCAATGAAGACGAAGGGAAATGGAACAAGATGGAGGAGCAGTGTGTGTGTGTGTGTGTGTGTGTGTGTGTGATGTCATGAGTCCAGGCTTCCCTCTCCTGACTGCTCTGGTGTCTGCAGGTCTGAGAGAGGAGAGGATACTAACCCATCACGTCTACATTCACTCGTCTCCTTTCATCCTTTTGTCACATTTCTTGTTATTCACCTCATCTCAATTCTACTCCTCAAAAGTGTTTGCTAGGTGTGTCTGTATAAACTCACATGGACGATGAAAAGTTAAACAAAATCATTTGAATGTTACAACACAAGAAGTCGACAATTAGAAAGATGCAGGTCGTGTCTAAAATAAAACGGATTCTGTTTCTGTCAGAATTCAAAGCTGAGTTTATTGTTTTTCTTTCTAATCTGTTTGTGGATATTGTTTCGTTCTGTGGCTCCATCACTGACGATCACAGAGGAATCTCCTCCCGACTCCATCTGTGAGCCGCTGACACGCTGCGCCCCCCCACCCCCCCACAGACTGACTCCATCAAATATTAATGTTGGGATTCAATTCAACACTGAACCTTAATCTGCTTAACAATTACACCGACACAACACACGTGTTCGTTGGTTGTACGGCAAGTCTCAGTGGTCTTCACTGCACAGGGACACGCACACACCATCAACACACACACACCATCAACACACACACACACACACACACACAGCAGCCCCCAGAAGAGTGTAGTTTTCTACCTGGACGTTTGTGTGTGTGTGTGTTGGATCCCTACCATCACTGTGTTGGGGTGGGGGGGTTGAGGGGTGGGGGCTCTTCAGCAGATGTTTCCCACTTCAGTTCATCCCTGGGTGGGTGTGGACACACGTCAAGGCCCCCGACCTCGACCTGATCCTCCTCCTGCCGGGGAAGAGAAAGAGGATCACTCACACACTGAGAACAGCCCACCTGTTCACACACAGAGCTGCCAGCACACACACTGCTACGGCAACACACACACACACACACACACCTACTCTGATGAGCTGCAACAGTTACATTTAATCCAGGTCAAATCTTTGGTGTTTGAAACATTGTAACTATATCTTCTGATACAATCAATTAATCAATGAATTGATCATCAACCATCAGACTGTGATTTCATCATCTGAACATAAAAAGACACAGGATGTCTCAGTCTTATTGTGTAACGCTGCCACTTACATCGACGTTAGCTACATAAACATGTTTCCGTATCATCAGCAGCTGAGTTGTAGGAAGTCATTCATCTGTCTGTCCAGAATATACAGTGTATAACACAATATACAGTGTATAACACAATATACAGTGTATAACACAATATACAGTGTATAACACAATATAACAATGTATATAACCCAGTTTACAGGAGAGAGAGGAGACTTTCTGCTGCTGAAATATGTCTCTGTTGATGACATCATCATCAACAACAACAACAAACAAAAGTTTCTGATTCACATGAAAATTAACATGTTTGAATTTGTATTTCTGTCTTTCATAAAGTTCATACATAAAATGAAAATCAATCATTTCATTTACGTTTGATTAAATAACAGATGCCACTATTTCTGTAACACTGATCTATCTATCTATAGATGATACATCTGTATACATCATACTTGGTCCTGAACATCTAAGAACATCATTTTCAGATCACATAGCTAATCTGGACGTCATCACTTTGTCCTCCAGTTCTACTGTGAGGAACCTTGGACTAATCTTTGATCAGGACATGTCATTGTATCTCATATTAGACAAGTCTCTAGAACAGCTTTTTTCCATCTACGTAATATTGTAAAAATCAGAAGCATCTTGTCTAAAAAGGAAGCTGAAA
Organism: Polydactylus sextarius; assembly: GCA_016801845.1. Lineage (NCBI taxonomy): Eukaryota > Metazoa > Chordata > Actinopteri > Polynemidae > Polydactylus > Polydactylus sextarius. Next base: position 26,168,406 of record CM028913.1, read on the forward strand.
AGTTAACTGATCATTTGTTACCTCTAGACTGGACTACTGTAACTCTCTACTATCAGGGTGGTCCAGTAACTTCATCAAAACCTTCAGTTAATCCAGAACCACCAGTACTGACAGGAAGTAGGACCAGAGATCATATTTCTCCTGTACTGGCTGCTCTTCATTGGCTTCCTGTCAAATCTAGAATAGAATTAAAATCCTCCTGCTGGAATATAAAGTCCTTAATGATCAGGCTCCATCATATCTTAAGGAGCTCATAGTTCCTTATTATCCTAATAGATCACTTGGATCACAAACTGCTGGTTTACTTGTGGTTCCTAGAGTCTCTAAGACCAGAATGGGAGGTAGAGTCTTCAGTTATCAGGCTCCTCTCTGATGGAACCAGATCCAGTTTGGGTCCAGGAGGCAGACACCGTTTCTACATTTAAGGTTAGACTGAAAACTTTCCTTTATGATAAAGCTGATAGTTGAGGATGGTCCAGGTGGGACATGGACCTGAACCATCCTTTAGTTAAGCTGCTATAGGATTAGACTGCTGGGGGACTCTGACAATACACTGCTCCTCTTCTCTCTGTCCCTCACTCCTCTAGTCTCTGTCTCTCCCTCACACTTCATGTCTTTATATCAATATATTACATGTTATTAACATCATCTGTTCTCTCTCTCAGTTGTGTCTCCCCCACCCCTTTCTCTTTTTCAGGTAGTTTTGACTCCAGAGCAGTTGGCTTCAAATTCTTCAACGACATCATTATTATTGTTATTATTATTATTATTATTATTATTATTATTATTATTGTAACATTAATTGTAATGATAATGTTGCTTTAACAACTACTTGTAAACATCTAGTCTCTACTGTCTCTTCCTGGTCTCCCTCTTGTCTTCCTCCCCCTCTCCCCCGTCCTCCTCCCTCTTTCCTCTGTCTCTTCTCTTTCTCTTTTCTCTGTCTTCATTTCTCTCCAGCCGGTCGAGGCAGATGACGTCCACTCTGAGTCTGGTTCTGATGGAGGTTTCTTCCTGTTAAAAGGGACTTTTTCCTCCATTGTCACCAAGAGCTGCTCATTGTGGAAATGTTGGTTTCTCTATGTAAAGAGATTTTATGATCTGGAGATATATAAATAAAACTCAATTGAAATCTTGATCCAAACTTCTTCAGTCACACACTCAAACTTGAAATTTTACTTCTGAGGCAGAAAATGATACAATGTTGCACTTCCACGCTCTGTAGTGTGTGTGTGTGTTTCCTCATCATCTCATGTCCATGAGGATGAAGATGAAGACTTGTTGTTACAGTGTAAATGATGCAGAGACCCAGGTGGACGTAGAAACGACCATGAATGTATTTAGTGTGTTATTGAGTCATCGTTATTGTTGTTATTGGAGCATATAAAACATGTGACTATGTGTTAAAATGTGCTCGTTATTATAATCAAACACCAACAGGAGGGCGGAGCGGTGGAAAACCGAGCTCATCGGTGAGAAAAACAACAAGACAACGTGATAACAAACCTTCAACTGACCTAAAGTATAAAACCTGTTTGAGTAAATGACTTTAACGGTCTCAGTGACAATAACAACAACTTCTGCTGTTCAGCGCATCTTCTTCTCCACCAGACCGAGTTTTAACTGGCGGCAGATTCACAAAACGGCAGTAAACTGGTGAAAACGAGACGAGGAGACTAAAACAAAACAGCCGTAATGATGCAACTCGCTCCGTTCAGGAGAAATCACTTTTTCATCAGTGAAGCAGCTCAGACGATCAGCGACAATAAACTCCACAGTAAACTACACGTAACCATGACGTCGCTATGTTTTATTACAACGTTGTTTTCGCGCCAGCTTCGTCGCAGTGTTTTCATATTTACCGTTTGATTTTCTTTCCTCTCATGAAAAACTGCAGAAACTTTTCTTCTTCGTCCCGTTGACTCGAACCATCTGGTTCCGCTAAGAAACTACAAATCCCGCCGCCGCCGAGCGCCGCTGCGTCCGCCATGTTTGAAGTTTTATCGGCCGTTTGCCTCAACGCGTTCTACTCGCTTTTAAGATACATTTCCCAGAATGCAGCAGACAACCAGGAAACGTCGGTGTCGTTTCCGTGGTCACCGTGAGATCGGTTCGCCGTCGGTTTCCTGCTGCTGTGAGAAGAAGAGCGGCGTCGTCAGACCGGGAAACCTCGACACCATCACCGGCAACATTCACTCGTTTCACTGTACAATGAACCCGCCAGCAGCCTCTCCCTCTCTGGATATCCGCTCCCTCACGGTTTTACTGCTGGTGAGTCTCCGGGTCCCATGTTTGCAGCTGCTATCAGTTAGCCGCCGCTAGCTAACGCAGGTTAGCCTGCTAGCTGCCCGCCTCTCTTCGCTAGCACCGGTCGGGACGTGGCTTTTAAAGCCAGTGAAGGTGGCCAGAGTCCGGCCGAGTCTGTGTCAGAGCCGCTGGTGTTCAGCAGCTTCACCGTGGAGCATTTTAACCGCGTTTCACCCGGCGACCTCCACTATTAACCGAGTTAACGGGGCTGCAGCGGCAGCTCACCGGTACCGGTGAATAATGTCAGCCGCGGTGATATGATCTGCTTTAAAACGTCTTAAATATTCAACATGTTTCTCACATAACACGCTGTTTGAGTTCAGCTTAACCAATGAGCCGGTTGTCGCAGTAACTGTGAGAAGTGATGCCGTCAGTTAGCTTTAGCTGCTAGCTCTCAGTGACAGCAGGCGGACGATGCTAACTGTTAGCGCCGCTCAAAGCAAACAGCATAATGTTTATTAAGCGGGTTTGGTCGCTGAGGTCGTTCATCCTTCATGTTTGTTGTTTCACTCGTGAACAAAGTTACAGTCGGAGTCTCCTCGGTGTCTCAGGGAGATGCTCACCGGTTGGTGAATTCCTCTGTTGTGGCTCATTTTTATTGGCTGACAACCCGGAACTAGACGCAGCAGTTGCGGCCTGTTATAAAAACTTAAACAACTTCCTCTAACGCTGCAGAGCAAAGTGTCCACAGGTTTGACCACAGATAAACCCCGTCTCACCAGACCCCCAGCTGTGTCCCAGTGGAGGTGACAACCACTGTAATAATCAATAACCAGATGTTTTCATCATTAATAAAGATGTTGTGAAGTCTGAACATCTGACGACAGTTAAATTAATATTTCTGGGTCGGTTGAATACGTTTGACAAACTTCTTTCAATGTTTCATTTCATAAAATGTTTTATTGAGAATAGAATAATAAAATAATAATAATATAAATGCATAAACTTGATTAACTCTGTTCTGACAACGGACGACCTCGGATGTCTCCTTTTAGTTTTGGGGAAGTTGGAAGCGTTTTTCTTTTGATATTTGAAGTCAGGAAGTGTTTTATTTAGAGGATAATTAAATGAATTAATAAAGATCTGCTGGTCACATGTCCTTATAAACTGAACATCTCTGGTTTGGTCTGTTGTTCATTTGAATGTGTCAACTTTGGTTTTAGGAAATTGTGAAAAACCTTTTCTGACATTTTATTAAAAATATCATTTACACACATTATTGAGAAGATGATTAACAGATAAAGTCATAAAAAAGACAAAGCACGAATATGAAACGTGTGAGGATTCGCTGCTTCTCCTTGTCACTTGTTATTAATTAAACATTTCTGGGTTTTTAGGCAAATGGAGCAACTTGAAAGTCTGAATGACCTTTATATAAACAGAGTGGCAGACTCGGTTTCAGTTGGACGTTGAGTAAAAACCCAGAAGACCAAGAAACAGTTCAGTGTTTTATAACGAGCGTCAGAACCAACAGGTTTAACCTTAAATCAGTGAAACTTTAATGAACAAATCTGTGGGTTTTTTTTTTTTAAATGTGTCTGTTGTTAAACCACCAAGAATTTAAGTCCATTCAGACCACAGCTGCTTTGTTTATTTGAGTTTCTGAGCTTCTCTCTGCAGTAAACGTCGTTTTTAGGCTTTAAATTCTCTCGGTGCCGATGCAGTTGATCTGGGATCCAGGAATCACCAGAGGGAACGTGGTAATTACAGATTCGTTCTGGTCTGAGCCGGCACAGAAACATGGGCCTGGTTTTGCTCAGATGGTGAAGAGAGAGGAAAGTTTCAACATGTTTGTCTCAGTTCATGTTTTTTACGTTTCTTATACGTTTATGTTAAATCACCGAAGCTCCGGGTGTTGAAGAGGTGAATCCGGTAGCAACAGATGAAGTGGTCTGACGACGCCATCATCAGCTGCTGCGACTCGTTGATTGTTGTGAAACTTTCTGAAAGTTTGTGTTGAGCTGAGTCAATCTGATCTTTATGCGAGTTAACATGAAGTTTGTTCTCTCTGCTTTAAGCCAAAGGAACCTGTGTGTGTTTTATCTGCTCATGTGTGTGTTGTGTGTGTTTTCAGGTGATGGGCCTCTCTACACCAGGACGAACAGAAATCACCAGTCTGGACTCAGGCAACATCGACGACGTCCTCAGTAAGACGTCGCTCTTCTCGACTCTTGAAATGTGTTTGTTTTTCATGTTGAGAGTCTGAGCTTGTTCTCTTGGTTCTCTACGGTCGCTAACATAGCCCAGTTAGGACAGGGAGGTAACGAGACGACCAGAGGATGGTGATGTTTATTAAGGAGAGATGCAGTAACCTGGAGCACATCAGTGTTACTGAGCAGCTGCTCTGGACGTTGAGCTGTTTGTTGTCAGCGTCTGGTCGAACTACATCAGAGCAGTTCTCTCAAGTCATGGTGATAACTCGCTGTTGACTGACGCTACAGCTACTGTGACTCTGTCATGTCCCAGCTGGAAACATCCACCACAAACCTTCCTCCTCATCTCTGGAGACTTGCACTGTTTTTTTTCCTACAGTTTTATATAAACTATTTTATTATTTTCTGTTGATGTATTTTTTCATGGTTTTTATGCTGTCAAACAGATACATTTCCCGTTGGGCGGACAAATAAATATATTCTGTTATATTTTAATAAAATGTTCCTTTGTTTTTAGTCATGAAATAACTGTCAGGCGTCAGTTCTGATCATTTCCTGTTTGTGTGTTTGTAGATAATGCTGGTGTGGCGTTAGTCAATTTCTACGCAGACTGGTAAGTTTGTTTCCATCTGTTGTACTGTTCATGTAGGTGATGTCGACGCTACATTCGCTCATTAGATTAAAACCTTTCTCCTCCTGCAGGTGTCGGTTCAGTCAGATGCTCCATCCGATCTTTGAGGAGGCGTCTAATGTCGTGAGGGAGGAGTTTCCTGACACTAAGCAGGTGGTGTTCGCACGTGTCGACTGTGACCAACACTGTGAGTTTAACTCAACATTTTATCCATGTTTATTTTTTATTTTCTCATGTGTCACGTGTCAGAAGTGTTGCATGTCGGAGGTCAGAGCTGATGTCTTCTCCTTGTTGACTCCAGTTGATAACGAGGTCGGATCCTCTGACGTCAGCGTGGATGTTGTTTCACAATCTCAGACAGTAACAACTCACACGTGTGTCTGCACACGGCTGTAGTATGACATACGGAGGTCAAAGGTCACGTGTGTTTAACTTATTACACAACTCTGCAGCAACATGCTCAGTTTGACAGTTCATGATGGACTCGCTCACTTAACACACGTATTGTCATTGCAAAATTGTAACGACATGACAACACGTAACGACATGACAACACGTAACGACATGACAACACGTAACGACATGACAACACGTAACGACATGACAACACGTAACGACATGACAACACGCACGTAACGACATGACAACACGCAACGACATGACAACACGCACGTAACGACATGACAACCGCGTAGCGACATGACAACACGCGACGCGACGACGACAACACGTAACGACATGACAACACGTAACGACATGACAACACGTAACGACATGACAACACGTAACGACATGACGACATAACACGTAACGACATAACACGTAACGACATGACGACACGTAACGACATGACGACACATAACGACGTAACGACATAACACGTAACGACATGACAACGACGCGACGCGTAACGACAGCGACGTGATGACGACGCGCGTAGCGACATAGCGACATAACGCGTAGCGACATGACGACACGCGTAGCGACATGACAACCGCGTAGCGACGACATGGCGACATAACGCGTAGCGACATGGCGACGCGACGCGTAGCGACATGGCGACATAACGTAGCGACGCATAACGACGCGTAGCGACATGGCGACCGCGTAGCGACATGGCGACGCGTGGCGACATGGCGACGCGTGGCGACATGGCGACGACGTGGCGACATAACGACGCGTAGCGACATGGCGACGCGTAGCGACGGCGACCGCGTAGCGACATAACACGTAGCGACATGGCGACGCGTAGCGACATAACGCGTAGCGACATGGCGACGCGTAGCGACATAACGCGTAGCGACGCGTAGCGACATAACGCGTAGCGACATGGCGACGCGTAGCGACATAACGCGCGTAGCGACGACATAACGCGTAGCGACATAACACGTAGCGACGCATGGCGACACGCCGCGACATAACGCGTAGCGACGCAACGCGTAGCGACATGGCGACGCGTAGCGACGCAAAATGTAGCGACATGACGACACGTAACGACATGACGACACGTAACGACATGACGACACGCGCGTAGCGACGCGACGACGCGTAGCGACATGGCGACGCGTAGCGACATGGCGACGCGTAGCGACATGGCGACGCGTAACGACATGGCGACGCGTAGCGACATGGCGACATTATCGACGCGGCGACCGCGTAGCGACATAACGACGCGTAGCGACATGGCGACGCGCGTAGCGACGCTGGCGACGCGTAGCGACATGGCGACCGCGTAGCGACATGGCGACCGCGTAGCGACATGGCGACCGCGTAACGACATGGCGACGCGTAGCGACATGGCGACGCGTAGCGACATGGCGACCGTAACGACATGGCGACCGTAGCGACATGGCGACGCGTAGCGACATGGCGACGCGTAGCGACGACATGCGACGCGTAGCGACATGGCGACCGCGTAGCGACATGGCGACGCGTAGCGACATGGCGACGCGTAGCGACATGGCGACCGCGTAGCGACATGGCGACCGCGTAGCGACGCGGCGACCGCATAGCGACATGGCGACGTAGCGTATGCGACGTGGCGACATGACGACGACGCGTAACGACATGGCGACGCGCGTACGACATGACATGGCGACCGCGACATGACATGCGACGCGTAGCGACATGGCGACCGCGTAGCGACATGGCGACCGCGTAGCGACGCGGCGACGCGTAGCGACATGGCGACCGCGTAGCGACATGGCGACCGCGTAGCGACATGGCGACCGCGTAACGACATGGCGACCGCGTACGACATGTGCGACGGCGACCGTGGCGACATGGCGACATGTGGCGACATGGCGACCGCGTAGCGACATGGCGACGCGTGGCGACATGGCGACGCGTGGCGACGTGGCGACATGGCGACGCGACATGGCGACGGCGACATGGCGTAACGACGACATGGCGACGCGTAACGACATGGCGACCGCGTGACGACATGGCGACGCGTAGCGACATGGCGACGCGTAGCGACATGGCGACGCGTGGCGACATGGCGACCGCGTGGCGACATGGCGACCGCGTGCGACATGGCGACCGTAGCGACATGGCGACGCGTGGCGACATGGCGACCGCGTGGCGACATGGCGACCGCGTACGACATGGCGACGCGTAGCGACGACATGGCGACGCGCGTAGCGACATGGCGACGCGTAACGACATGCGACCGCGTAGCGACATGGCGACCGCGTAGCGACATGGCGACGCGTAGACGACGACGCGACGCGTACGACATGGCGACGCGTAGCGACATGGCGACGCGTAGCGACGCGGCGACGCGTGGCGACATGGCGACGCGTAGCGACATGGCGACCGCGTAGCGACATGGCGACGCGTAGCGACATGGCGACCGCGTAGCGACATGGCGACGCGTGGCGACGCATGGCGACGCGGCGCGCGCGACATGGCGACGCGTGGCGACATGACGACACGTGACGACATGACGACACGTGACGACATGACGACACGTGACGACATGACGACACGTGACGACATGACGACACGTGACGACATGACGACACGTGACGACATGACGACACGTGACGACATGACGACACGTATCGACATGACGACACGTATCGACATGACGACACGCAAAGCGACATGGCGACGCGACGACATAGCGACATGGCGACGCATAGCGACATGGCGACGCATAGCGACATGACGACACGTAACGACATGACGACACGTAATTTCGTGAGAACCTATACGTTTTGGAACACGTAAAAACATTAAAATATGTAACATTGTTTCAACATTAGAACATGTAACAACATAAAGACCTATAACACTATTGGAACATTTAACGATAGAACACATAACAACGTTAGACCATGTAATGGCATTAGAACACGTTAACAATGAAAGAACCCATAACAATGTTGGAACACATGACGACATAAAATGTAACAAAGTTAGAACATGTAAAGACGTTAAAACACGTAACCTCAATAGAACACGGAACGATGTTAGAACACATGAAGCCTTTAAAATACATACCATTGTTAGAACATGTAACAACAGAACATGTAACGACGTTAGAACAAGTAAGAAGGTGGATACATGTTACGTTGTCAGACCACGTAACAAGGTTGGAACACGCTACATCGTTAGAACACATAACGTAAAAACATGTAACATTGTTAGAACACATAACAACGTTGGAACACATTACATCGCTAAAAAAATTAAACCTACTTTTTTATAAGTTGAATCAGACAAACATAACGACGTTGGAACACGTTTCCTCGTTAGAGTACGTAACGGCGTTACAACATGTAACATTGTTAGAACACATTACAATGCCAGAACACGTAACAAGGTTTCAACACGTAACGTTTTAACATGTTACATTGTAAGAACAACACGTCGTTAGAACACGTTACGTCGTTAGAACACGTAACGTCGTTAGAATACGTAACGGTGTTACAACATGTAACATCGTTAGAACACATAACAACGTAAAAACATGTAACAAAGCTAGAACACGTAACAACGTTTCAACACGAACGGCTTTTCAACATGTAATGTCGTTAGGACACATAATGAATAAGACAAACGCTGTTTTTTCCAGCTGATGTAAATGATGAGTTAGTAAAATGATCTAAATGTTAAAACACCTCAGTTTTACGCACACGCATGTCCACAGAGATGCTCGGTACCGAAGCCCAGACACAGAAACCTCAGCCTTTAGAGATAAAGCAAATTAAAGAGAATTATTGATGACCTGCAAACTGTTTGAAGACTAATGACAAAACTGCTGCTTCCTGTGAAGACTGGCGGCTTAGAGACGCCCCGCTGGGAGATTGACACCTGACACACACACACAGTCGACCGGTGTGTGCACAGAGAATATTTACTCTTGGTGGGGGGGCAGGCTTTCATGTGGGAGATCAGAGCAGTGAGGACTGAGCTTTAACTGTCGTCTGAGTCGCCTCATCCACCTTCATCCACCGGCCCCATGTGTTTTTACTCTGCTTCATCAATTGATTTGTCTCTTTACTTAACTTCACCTCTGTGTGTGTGTCTGTGTGTGTGTGTATGTATCTGTCTGTGTATGTGTCTGTGTGTGTGTGTGTGTAGCTGACATCGCCCAGCGCTACCGTATCACCAAGTACCCGACACTGAAGTTGTTCCGTAACGGGATGATGATGAAGAGGGAGTACAGAGGTCAGAGGTCGGTGGTGGCCATCGCTGACTTTATCCGCCAGCAGCAGGTGGATCCTGTGAAGGAGATGCACTCACTGGAGGAGGTTAACACTCTAGATGTAAGCAGCTCAAACACACTGGCGATGGTTGTAAAGATACTGTGAGTGGTTGTTGTCAGACTCTAGTTTGTGTCGTGACAGAGAGGAAAGAGAAACATCATCGGTTACTTTGAAAAGAAAGACTCCGACAGCTACCGCACCTATGAGAAGGTTTCCAACATCCTTCGAGACGACTGCACCTTCTTAGCGGCGTTCGGGTGAGTCTTTGTCTCTAGCAGGAGTTCAGATATAACACATATAATTCACACGTTACATTTATTGTGGCCTTATCTTTTGACCAGTGCCGTCTCTGAGTCCGAACGCTTCAGTGGAGACAACGTGATCTACAAACCGATGGGCGACAGCGTCCCTGACATGATCTACCTCGGATCCCTGTCTAACTTCGACCTGACCTACGCCTGGGCCCAGGACAAGTGTGTTCCTCTGGTCAGGGAGATCACCTTCGAGAACGGAGAGGTAGGTCGTCTGCGGGACCACGATATTCAATAAAGCTGTGGCTGCGGGTTTTCATGGACTCTGTTTCCTCCAGGAACTGACTGAAGAAGGCATCCCGTTCCTCATCCTGTTCCACGTCAAAGAAGACACCGACAGTTTAGAGAAGTTCCAACACGAAGTCGCTCGTCAGCTCATTACAGAGAAAGGTGAAACACGTCAGCATGCGATCAGTAAAAACTGTTTTAGGTTTGAATCTAAACGTGTCTCCTCATCTGCGACGACTATAAACCTCTGCTCTGCTCCTCAGGATCAATAAACTTCCTCCACGCCGACTGTGATAAGTTTCGTCATCCTCTGCTCCACATCCAGAAAACTCCAGCTGACTGTCCTGTCATCGCCATCGACTCCTTCAGACACATGTATGTGTTCCCCGACTTCAAAGACCTAAGGTAAGATCAGCTCTTCTCTACGGCTGTGTGTCTGTGTGTGTGTGTGTGTGTGTCTGTGTGTCTGTGTGTGTGTCTGTGTGTGTGTGTGTGTGTGTGTGTGTGTGTGTGTGTGTGTGTGTGTGTGTGTGTGTGTGTGTGTGTGTGTGTGTGTGTCTGTCTGTGTGTGTGTGTGTGTGTCTGTGTGTGTGTGTGTGTGTGTGTGTGTGTGTGTGTGTCTGTGTCTCTGTGTGTGTGTGTGTGTGTGTGTGTGTGTGTGTGTGTGTGTGTGTGTGTGTGTGTGTGTGTGTGTGTGTGTGTGTGTGTGTGTGTGTGTGTGTGTGTGTGTGTGTGTGTGTGTGTGTGTGTGTGTGTGTGTGTGTGTGTGTGTGTGTGTGTGTGTGTGTGTGTGTCTGTGTGTGTGTGTGTGTTGAAGAAGAAAGAAAAGTTGAAGTGAAATAAAAACTAAACTCTGTATTAATGAAAACATGAATCATCCTGGTGTCAGACACGTGTCCGACACTTTTGGACATTTTTGAACCTGATGAGTTCAATTATGTCATTTACCTCCATGTGGAATGATTCATAACAGTATCTGTTTAAATAAAATTAATCACACACACACACACACACACACACACACACACACACACTGCGTCCACTGTGAAGTGAGCATCAGAGAAATGTCACGCCTCTTAACGAGTCCTTTATGAACGAGCCAGGACACCAGAGCTAATGTGACATGATTTGGCACGTGCAATAAGTGCTAAACTAATCCAGTTTAATCTAATTTAATCTTATTTATTCTGCCCACCCACCCCCCTCCCCACCCACCCCCCAGTCCCCAATCAGAGGCTGATCAGATAGACAGAAGCCCCGAGGACTGACCACATAATTACATCACATCACCACTGTGGTGGCTCACAGCTTGTAATTACATTAGCACAGTGTATGTTATATACACTGTGCACACTGTGTGTGTGTGTGTGAGATATGACAGCAGCTCATGACCTGTTGTTAATAAGCGACTCCACAGACCGGCGCTGATATGGATTAATGCTTCACGACACGTCCACAGGGACTCGCCGCCGGGCATTTAGTGTCACGTCACCGTCCGATCTGAGTCCAACGTTACTGTTGTTCAGGAATTTCTTTGTCCAACACACAAGAATGAAACCAATTTAAACTGGTTACACATACAAACTAACAAACCAAAATAAAGCTCATGTTGTCTTTGTTTCTGTTCAGTTGAACAACGTCACAGGACGGATCCAACTATTTTCTATATTTAACTGATCAATAACAGTTTACAGGTGGAGACGAGTCTCAAGGCTAATGATGCTAAGTTAGCTAACAAGGCTAAATTAGCTAACAATGCTATGTTATCTACCGATGCTAAGTTATCTAACTCATCTAGTTCTGGTCGTCTCCAGTCTCTAACTGGTCGTCTCCTTCCGGTGGAGACTCGTCTGTCTCAGTTCAACCAATCAGCTTCTCCTGAGACGTGAAGCTACAACGGTTGGATCCTTCACAGTCCAACATATCCCATGATTCATTGCAGCAGCAGGAGTTAAAACTAGGCGACACGATAATGTTGTTGGATCCTTCACAGTCGATAACTATTCAGGAGTCGTCTGAAAGATGGAGCAGAGAAATTCGCCAAACTGTTGTTGCATCACTTCCTGTTTGTTTCCCGTTTCCGCAGCGTTCCCAACAAGTTGAGACAGTTTGTGTTGGATCTTCACTCTGGGAAACTTCACAGAGAGTTTCACCACGGCCCCGACCCGACGGACAGCACGCCCGGACAGGTCAGCGGCTTCACTTCATCACTTGCTGTGTCTCAAATCTCATACTTCGGTTGGTTCACTTCCATGTCTTCTGTGTGTACTTCTGTGCGCGACTGCCCGTACTTCGACAGAGTGCGTCCGGCGTGAACGCGCTGTCACTTGCCGGGAATGACGATTGCAACGTCTTGTTCTACTTGTTTGTAACGGACCGTTAATCATGGATTTGGACCGTGATCGTCTCCGGCTTGTTTTCAATTCTAATCAATAATCAAAGTCTCACTACTGATGGTTGCTTGTGTGGCTCCATGTTTCATGTGAGGTGGAGATTACGCCGCCGCCGGCGTCCCTCCTCTTCTGCTACGTAGCCAAGATGGCGTCATTGAGGGTGAGAAGTGTCGTGGTTATGATGAAACCATCAGGTGTTAACACTTCACTGTTTCACCACAGTCAGTGTGTCAGTGTGAACACACTCAACGTGGTTAGTAAGAGTATGGAAGTATGAGATTTGAGACACAGCATCTGTCTGTCTGAGTGGGAGATGTGTTTGTTTTCAACACGCGTGTCGTCCTCAGGAGGACACGGACGGCGAGGTGGCCAGCAGCCCCCCGGAGAGCTCGTTCCAAAAGTTAGCGCCCAGCGAGACTCGCTACACCATCCTCAGACGGGACCGCGACGAGCTGTGACCTCACGGCCCCGATCCGGCGTTCCTGTGACTCGATGCCACGGCCCGGGGGTCAGGGTGGGGACAGGCCAGAGGGACAGAACAGCAACACCCAACACCCTTACTGAAGAGGACGAAGAACAGGAGGAAGATACCAGATCTGAGCGCAGTCCATGACACAACCATGTTGGAATAATTCTATTTTCATAAGTCTTTTTATTTTGGATTTGAAGGAGCAGGAGGTTAGAGGAGCCGTGTTTTTACTTTGAGTTTTGGAGCTTGTAAATATGTTTGTGCTACATGGGAGTCGCATCGGTGGTCTAAATTAAATGCAGAGTTTTCTTTATTTTATTTCATTTTTTCACGGCCCTGCTTATTGTAGGAAGACACCGACAGTCCCCGGCTCTAGGCGTCGGTTTGGTTCTTAACTGTGGGTTCGGTCCAGGAGGCGATGACGTCCAAACCTGAAGTTATAACAGTTTAAATCCCTTCTCTCCCTGGTACTAATGCTCATACATGATGATGATGTCGTCTCTTACAGTGCCTGTTTAAAACACAAGCGTCGTCTCCGATCTCGTTATGTTTTACTGTTTTATAACGACGGCGGCCACGATGCAGGACGACGACCAGCGCCGACGCCAGGTTTTATTCACAACTAAAGGATGAAGAGTTGACTTGTTTCCCTCCCCGGGTGTAAAACAGTAAAACATGACCAGGTCGCGGGGCGGGGGCTTTTCACGAGGGCACAGAATAAACTTGAGTCCGAACGAAAAAACGATTAAAAAGATGATTCAGATGTTTTCACTTTAACACGAATTCATGACGTTTTCTTTGTTTTCTATGTTTTAGTTGTGAAACGTTCTGTTGTGAAACGTGTCGAGGAGAAAAGAGAAAACAAAAAATAACGGGCTGGGGGGTGGGGGTGGGGGGGGCTTTATACAAGTCCTCTAAACTGGTTTTGTCTTTTTATGTCTTTGGGGTTTTTTTGGTACAAGTTTAGTTCCCTGAGGTCCAGCGAACAACGAGCAGGATCATTTGTACACGTCCTGTTTAGAGAATAGATCATAGATCATATCAGCCACATCCAGGACGTCCAGCAGTCGTCTCAGAGGAGACGAGAGGAAAAAAATAAATTAAAAACCATTTTACAGGAAGTTTGTGGTCTGATGTTTTTATTCGGCGTCGTTTAGTGAAACAGAAATCCGCTTCACTCAACGACGTCGTCGTCTACGCTGTTTGTCTCTTTACGTCTTCGGTGACGATGACTTGATTTTTAACAAAGATGCTTGACTCAGTTTATTTGGTTTATTTGGCAGGAACCAGCAGCAGCATTGAGGCACTGAGGCGTAAAACAAAACCACGTTAACTTGCATCATTTAGTGTCAGTGTCAGTAGAAAATATCAGTCACAAAACGTCCTCTCCAGACGTCACATGATCCGACTACTAAACAAAACAAAGAGTTTGTGCTTCTGACCGGTCGTCGATCGTCCGTCGGTCGTGGTCATTTGTCCTCCGGTGGGGCCGGTGGCGCCGTCAGCTGTTTCATCTGTAGATCCACTCGAGCTTTACGTTGTTTCAGGACCAGGTTTCCTCCGGCGTATCCCAGGGCTCCGCCCCCCACAGCGGCGGCCACGCCCGCGGCCTTGAAGCCAGCCAACAGGCCGAGGGGACCGCCCAGCACGCCGCCCAGCAGCGCCCCGGCAACCGGCAGCACCGCCAACTTGTAGCCGACGGCCTGACGACGAAAGAAAACGGGCAGATTTAACAAACAAATGAAACATCTGTAGATTTAATGATTTTCACAGAAGAAGAACGACTCAAAGGAGAAAATCAATCTCCACGTGAACCATTTAGAATCATCAGGAACGTGTCGCTGAACGTTGACGGGTCATGTTAGGGTGGACGTCGACGTGACGCTGGAGCCGCAGACGCATCAAAGCCTTTTTCATGATCTTGGTTCAGGACGAATCAGAGATGTGGCCTCTGAGTTATTACTGTTATCATCACACAGGAAGCTGCTGTTTGCTGATGGCAATTAACGCCTCTGACCATCACACACACACACACACACACACACACACACTTGATTAACACTCCACCATTAAATTAATCTAGTTCAAAAGCTTCACCTCCTCCTCTTCGTCCTGTGGCAGTTGAGGGATTTTTTAATTTCATTCGAGTCGAGTTAAAAGGACTCAGGTTGTGTGTGTGTGTGTGTGACCTGATGACAGATTACAAGCGTTCAAACGTGTGAAAACATCTGACGTCCTTCTCATCTTCTTTATCTCGTCACTGCTGCTGACTCCTCGTCGCATTCAGGTTGAGTCGACCTCCGTTCATCTCGTTTCATTTTTTATTTTACAAACATCAGGAGGAAAAGTTCAGATTATTAAACGACTGGTCTTATTTTTAATTTTTTGGTTTAAATGCACCAGATGTTGTGATGTTTGTCTTCAATCTGACGCCAACGTTCGTTGTCACGTCTTTTTCTTTTACTTAGATTCTCTCACTTTCCTCCGTCTTTTGTCGCTGCAGCTGCAGAAACGTCCGAGCTACACGACTTTCAGCTACTCAACCAACCTTGTCTCTTATTTAATTGTTTTTCTGTGTGTGTGTGTTTCCATCTATTGTTTTCTTTCTTTTCAATGTTCCCTTTTTGCAGTCAGAAAAAATGTCATTACGTGTGTGTGTGTGTGTGTGTGTGTCCTGTGAAGTGACAAAACCACACACACACACCCTCTCATGCTGCCTCTCTATCACCCCCGCCCTCTCTCTCTCTATTTCCTTAATTGCAGCTTTCCTCCGTATTCAAGCGAATCAATAGGGACAAACGCTGTGGAATGGCTGCGAGGCAAAGTGCCATCGATCTCACTATCATCCAAACACCACACACACACACACACACACACACACACCTTCCCCAGGCTCCTGGTCCCCTCCTCCACGTTGGCAGTGGCTGTGTTGATGTTGTCCTCTATGCTGTCAATCTTCTCCTGCTGGGACTGACACACACACACACACACGTCAGTACCGATGCATAAACACATGTGACACAGCAGCAGCCACCTGTCATGTCCTAAGTTTTGTGTCCAGATTCTCCACAGCAGCAGTGTGTGTGTGTGTGTGTGTGTGTGTGTGTGTGTGTGTGTGTGTGTGTGTGTGTGTGTGTGTGTGTGTGTGTGTGTGTGTGTGTGTGTGTGTGTGTGTGTGTGTGTGTGTGTGTGTGTGTGTGTGTGTGTGTGTGTGTGTGTGTGTGTGTGTGTGTGTGTGTGTGTGTGTGTGTGTGTGTGTGTGTGTGTGTGTGTGTGTGTGTGTGTGTGTGTGTGTTGTATATTCAGTGGAGATTAAACTGGGGTTGTGGTTGTGCAGTGTGTGTGTGTGTGTAGATGTCATGAAATATTCAGAGTGGCAGCTGTCTCTCTCCACATGTGGTCAGATCGACACAGTGACCAAACAACAGCAACAGCTCTCCTCTTCTTCCTCCTCCTCCTCCTCTTCCTCCTCCCTCCTCCTCCTCTTCCTCTTCTTCCTCCTCCTTCTCCTCTTCTTCCTCCTCTTCTTCTTCCTCCTCTTCCTCTTCTTCCTCCTCCTCCTCCTCTTCCTCTTCTTCCTCCTCCTTCTCCTCTTCTTCCTCCTCTTCTTCCCTCTTCTTCCTCCTCCTCCTCCTCTTCCTCTTCTTCCTCCTCCTTCTCCTCTTCTTCCTCCTCTTCTTCCTCCTCCTCCTCCTCCTCTTCCTCTTCTTCCTCCTCCTCCTCCTGAAGCAACAGTTGAATCAAAGCTCACGCTAACATGCTAACATTAGCATTAAAGGTTTGTAACTAGTGTGTAGAGGACGCTTAGTTTGACATCACATTAATAGTATTGTCGCTGTTGGTGTTGAGGTCGTGGGTTCGACTCCCGGGTCGGGCGCAGGGTCTTTCTGACATCGGGGATCGGTGAGTTAGGTCCGTGGTGTGGATGTGAGAGCGAACAGCCTTCGTAAGCAGCTGGGACAGGCTCTGGCCCCCGGCCTCGAGTGTGGGATGAGGGGGCAGAATGTGGACGCTGTGGTTGTGAGGAGGAGACTGAAGCTTCGAGCTTCAATGTGACGATGTTTGGATAAAACATCCGTAGAAATAAAAAGCTGCTAAATGGAAACGGTCAAAGACCAAAGGATCGATATAGAATCGATGTTTGAAATGAAGATTAATTGAATTAAACTCTGATACAGTTCATGTGTTAATGACTGAACATTGTGAGGAAACAAACACGTTTGATTCTTGATCTCAGAAACAGTTTGTTTCTGTTTTTAAAGTTAGATATTTTTATTAAAACTGTTTCTGCTTTAATCTAAAATATTTTATTTCATCGACATTTTAAACTTAAATTTAGTGGAAAAATAAAATTTCATCTTTTGTTTTTCTCTCGACAGAAAGAAGCAAAGAAGCAAAGTGAACAAACAGTTGATGATGTGACACACACACACACACACACACACACACACACCCACAATGTTTCCACTGAGGCTGAATACGACTCCCTAAACGCCACCTCTCACCCTGGAGACGCCACAACAACATGTCTATGCTCTTTCTCCCCCCCGCCCCTCCTCCCCCTCCCCCCTCCCCCTCCGATGCCTCAGTCTGTTTTCTCTCTCTCTGTGTCTGTTAATCTCTCTGCTTCTCTCCCTCCATCCCTGAGGATACAGTGATAATCTGAGCCGTCTGTTCTCCACCTGCTCCAGTGTGTCCTCGCTCCCCCGTGGACAACCCCCCACCTCCTCCTCCTCCTCCTCCTCCTCCTCCTCCTCCTCCTCCCTCCTCCTCCTCTGAAGGCCTCGCTGTCGTCCTGGGCTGATCTGTGTAACCTTCTCTACTTCCTGGAAGCTCTGAGCTGCACTGAGGACGAGGCGTCGCCGCCAACACCATCACGGCCGCCTCTACCATCATGGCCGCCGCGGTCACTGTGTTTGTGTTCAGGTGTCGAAGGTTCGTACTCACATGGACGAGGAGACAGAACTCCGTCACCAAACCGCTCAGCTCCTTTAGATCCTGAGAACAAAAAACAGACGAGTTGATTTCGTTTGTCTTTGATGAGACGTCTCGCGGTCTGATGATGCTGTTGCCACGACAACATTTAGTCCGCAGACCTTCAACTTAACCCTCAACTCACCGGGATAAAAGTCTTAAAATATGTGAACTCTTCTGTTTCTACATGAGACAAAAAACAGTGAAGACATTTTGTGATTTTAGTAGAAAATAATCAGATCGTTGGTTTATAAAGATCAAGTAAAAACTAGAATAAAGTTCTAGTTTTAGTTCTAGTTCAAGTCATGAAGGACTGATGACGTCTTCAACCATCAACTGATTCATGTCGTTGATTTAATTTTAATGTTTCGAGGTGTAAACAGGTTGAAACTGCAGAGAGTTTTGTTTTTTATTTTTGGTCTGATGATCAGTTGTTTTGTTGCTCAGAGAAGTGAGTCCATCATGAAGTTCGGGTTAGGGACACGTACGACCGATCTGACGTGACGCTGTGTCTCTGGTTAATGAGACGTTTTCTGTCGTAGCTTCGACGTCGCTGATCAATGAACCTTAAGATGTTGGAAGTGTTTTGCTGCTTCAGTTTCAGCTCCTCTGTCATTCATGTTTCGACTCTGTGGATGTTTGTGGTCCCATGTCGACTCTTAACGGTCTGGACTAAAGGAGTTTTCATGTTTCACCACTGGGCCTCGTCTACAGTTTCCTACCTCCTCCAGATTGTCCCAGGACTCCGCCGCGCTCTGATCTGCAGGAATTTCTGGAAGATGTAGCTGAATCTGTCGTACAGACGTAACCTCCTTGCCTGCGTCGTCGTCGCCGGTGTTGCAGCTGCTGGAGACGCAGCTGGACGGTCGACCTGCCGGTGGTGGCGGCGGCAGTGCAGGGTTTGAGTGCAGCAGCAGGAAGTCTCTGGCTGCGGTCGACGCTCTGTCTCTGATCGGTTTGACGAGCGCTTCCAGAGCGTCAGCGTCTTCGGGTCGAACTCGTCTGCAGAGTTTCTCCATCTCTCTGATGTTCGCTCGCAGCTGCTGCAGAGACACGGACGGAGGAGGAGTCAGAGTCAGAGTCACAATACGAAAAGATCCAGACGCTTCGTCTGAAAATCACAGTTCACATTGGTTTTGTCCCGGCAGGAAAGAAATACGTCGTGTTTAATAAGGTTCAGATATGAGGTTTGGGGAATCAAACCACTTCATCCCGCTGTGCCCTGAGGGCGACAGGAGGATTACAACCCAGACACAACCTCTGAGCTCCAGGGAGGAGGTGGAGGAGGTGGAGGTCAGCGAGCTGCAGATAACACGTTCTGCTAATTACACAACATGAATAAACATACGAGTTCACACACACACACACACGTGAAAAACTCACTGATTAACACCTGGCAGTACACATACACACACACTCAGTAGCCAGTATTCATGTATGTATTGACTACACTCCTCCGTCTCACAGAGGAGGAGTCTGCTGTGTCTCCTCCTGAGGGTGTTAGCTTGATGCTAAGCTAGTGGGACCACCTGTCAATCATCACTGTAAGAGACAAAGGACAAATGGATGTTTTTTCTGTGACCGTTGCAGTAGAGTGGTGAAGCGGCGGCGACATGAGAAAGCTCTCAGCCTCCGTCTGATGGTGTCGTCAGGTGGAGGATGTTTCTCTGAGGAGTTTCTCTCTGGAGACGCTTCTTCTTTTCATATCCTCACTTGGTTTTTTCTCTGAACAGAAGTTAAATATCTAATCCAGTGTCTCACATGTTGAACTCAACGTGACCTCGACATGAGGAGATTTACATGTATAAGATTATTATTATAAACATCTCAGGGTCTTTGAGTCGTCATGGAGACGATAACATTTACAAACCAGATGCAGATACCAGCAGATAACGTTTACAAACCACAAATTCAGGAAACTGAACTTTATGAAGCAGGTGATTGTGAATAAATAGAGATGACAGATTCTTTAAAAAATAACAACTTGACCCTTAACTAATCAATCTATCTATTGATATATATATATATATATATATATATATATATTTGTTTACTTGTTTTACTTTCGTCTCATTAGTTTGGTTGTTTGGTTGTTTAGTAGTTTGGTTGTTTAGTAGTTTAGTAGTTTACCTCTAGACTGGACTACTGTAACTCTCTACTATCAGGGTGGTCCAGTAACTTCATCAAAACCCTTCAGTTAATCCAGAACCACCAGTACTGACAGGAAGTAGGACCAGAGATCATATTTCTCCTGTACTGGCTGCTCTTCATTGGCTTCCTGTCAAATCTAGAATAGAATTAAAATCCTCCTGCTGGAATATAAAGTCCTTAATGATCAGGCTCCATCATATCTTAAGGAGCTCATAGTTCCTTATTATCCTAATAGATCACTTGGATCACAAACTGCTGGTTTACTTGTGGTTCCTAGAGTCTCTAAGACCAGAATGGGAGGTAGAGTCTTCAGTTATCAGGCTCCTCTCTGATGGAACCAGATCCAGTTTGGGTCCAGGAGGCAGACACCCTTTCTACATTTAAGGTTAGACTGAAAACTTTCCTTTATGATAAAGATGATAGTTGAGGATGGTCCAGGTGGGACATGGACCTGAACCATCCTTTAGTTAAGCTGCTATAGGATTAGACTGCTGGGGGACTCTGACAATACACTGCTCCTCTTCTCTCTGTCCCTCACTCCTCTAGTCTCTGTCTCTCCCTCACACTTCATGTCTTTATATCAATATATTACATGTTATTAACATCATCTGTTCTCTCTCTCAGTTGTGTCTCCCCCCCCCCTTTCTCTTTTTCAGGTAGTTTTGACTCCAGAGCAGTTGGCTTCAAATTCTTCAACGACATCATTATTATTGTTATTATTATTATTGTAACATTAATTGTAATGATAATGTTACTTTAACAACTACTTGTTAACATCTAGTCTCTACTTGTTAATTCCACAAAGGGCAGGTTTTCATTTCAACCGAGCAATAGCACACCAGACTTAACTCCTTTAATTAACTGATCTCAGTCTTCACACAGTTGATTGGTCAAACTGTGTGATCTTGACTGGTTGGAACAAAAACCTGCAGCCACACGGCCCTTTGTGGAATTAATTGCCCACCCCTGCTCTACTGTCTCTTCCTGGTCTCCCTCTTGTCTTCCTCCCCCTCTCCCCCGTCCTCCTCCCTCTTTCCTCTGTCTCTTCTCTTTCTCTTTTCTCTGTCTTCATTTCTCTCCAGCCGGTCGAGGCAACATGATGCAGCTTCTCTGTATTTAACTTATATGAAACAAATGATGATACAAAGATTAAATTTAAAAACGTGTTGGAACATAAACATGGAATGAAAGTGAACGGTTGAGTCATAAATTAAATGATACATAAATGTACAACTTCAGAACCTGCTCTGAATCCATCATTTCTTCTTGAAGAAACCATGAAGATGTTTCACTACCGTTCGGTTTTCTATCAAAACACGAGGCGTCTCGAACCATCACGTGATTCATGTGGTTGAAGCTGTAAAACAGCGACAGGTATAAACCGGTTCTGGTGTTGGTGTCAGACTGATCGCTGATGCACAGATGTTTAACAAGAGACGGAGGAATCCTCCTCCATCTTTTCTCCATCTGATTTTTCTACCTGGACCGTCCTGCTGGCGTTGATGTGCTCCTGGTGAAGCCGCTCCCACTGATGACTGTGTTGAAACTGTGACGACAGAAGAAGAAAAAGTCAGTGGTTGATGTGCTGACCTGAGGAGGAGCAGGAGGAGAAGGTGGTGGAGGTGAAGTGTGTTGCTGTGATCAGGAGGAGGAGGTAAAGGATGATATGGAAGAGGAAGAGGATGTGGAGAAGGTGAAGTGTGTTGCTAAGGCCAGGAGGATGTGGAGGTGTAGGACGTGCAAGACGATATGGAGGAGGAAGAGGTGTAGTAGTAGGAGGAGGTGTAAGTTTAGTAGTAGGAGGAGCTGCAGATGCAGCAGGAGGAGGAAGAGGTGCAGTAGAAGAAGGAGGTGCAGCAGCAGCAGCAGCAGGAGGAGGCGTCACCTTCAGGATGTTGCCGTGGTGCCGGTGGAGCCGCTCCAGGTCGGTGGGCAGAGCCACTTTGATAAACTTGGTGATCGGAGCCTCGAGACGTCGAAGAGTCAGTTTGTTTCCTTCATCCGACATTTTTAATTTTTCTTTTTATAAAAACAAAAACAGGAAGCACCTGAATGAACCCAGAAATAAATTAGTTCTATCACCAACATGACGTCATTAAAGACACAGAGATGTCTTAGTTATTTTACTGGTAAATATAAATGTTGTTTAAAACATGTTTGATTTAAAACGCCCTGCAGTTAGCTTCTGGAGCTAGCTGTTTGTTAGCTGCTACTTCAGCTCGTTTCTGGTGAAAAACTGAAGGAAACTGGATAAAAACAAACCTCGTGGGCACTTACCGGTAAATACGGTTCAGTGATTTATTTTCTTTCAACGTAAAAACCCGTAACCCTCCATGTTGTTCAGGAAACCAACGCTGACGCTTTTACTTTCTGTCACTTTCTTGTTTGTAAACAAATTCTCTTCCGGGTTCGACCTCGAACAAGTTCCGACACAAACAAACGACGCGGAACTTAAAGTTCCGCGTCGTTTGTTTGTTTCGACATAAAAAGATTTATCGCATAAATATAATGTTTTATCTTGTTATAACATAAATTTAAAACTAAGAATAAA
This sequence comes from Polydactylus sextarius, assembly GCA_016801845.1. NCBI lineage: Eukaryota > Metazoa > Chordata > Actinopteri > Polynemidae > Polydactylus > Polydactylus sextarius. The sequence goes on from CM028913.1 coordinate 26,191,289, forward strand.
GTATTTATGATCTTACACACAGCCGCGTTTTTATTTTTGATTATTTTATACTTACTAATTTTTTAATTGTTGAAAAGCTTTTTTCTTTTCATTTTTTAATATATTTTTTTTATATATTCTAACTCGGTCCTATATAATTCTAGTGTGATGTAATAAAACTAGTGATTAATGTTTAATCTTTACTGTAATTAAATAAAAAAGTGAAAAGTGAATTGTTTTGTATCTTAATCTTTCATTTCTACAGTACTTACATTTGCAGAAACTTCTGAATAAATGAATAAATTGTGTGTTTTTACGTAATTTTCTGAGTTTATCTGCAGCGTCTCTGCTCTAAAGGTCAGAAACGACGTTTCAACTCACAGACTTGATTCAACGTGACATTTCCTTTCGTCTTTTCCATCGACTGTTAACAGTTTGTGAATATAAATAGCACCAATCCTGTGGAAAGACCCATTTTACGTTGATATTTCTGTGTTTGGAAGAGATGGTCGGGTTTCCCCCTCCTCTACTCTGAGTGGGTCTGCTGCTTGTTTCTATTCGTCTTCTTCTCCAGCACCTTTTACCTTTGACATTTAGGCCATAAACACACACACACACACACACACACACACACACACACACACACACACATACACGCACACACACACACACCCGCACATACACACACGTACACGCACACGCACACACGCGCGCGCGCACACACACACTCTTCCCACAGCGGATGCTCCAACGCGAGGGGCCACAGTAAAACACATAGCGCATAGTCCCCAGCTGCAGGGGATTTCCCCCGGTGCTGCACACATGTTGAATGTGTGTGTGCGTGTGCGTGTGTGTGTGTGTGTCCACTTCCAGGGGACTCCCAGTGTTGCAGACCGAGGAGGAGGAAGAAAGCCGACACCGAAAGTCTGAACAGCGAATCATCATAAATATGTTTGGGTTCATATTTCTCTCTCTCTCTGCAGTAACTCAGTAACTCAGGTGTTTCGTCTGATCAGTGACATTTCCTTTGGAGCGTCGTCACTCTCACCTCGTCTCTCTTTTCATCATTTATTATTGTTGTTGTTATTTAATTTATTTTTTAATGAACCAGGTGTGATCACTTCACTACACGTCTTGTGAACTCGATCCAACCAGAGAAACCATTCAACCATTTCAGCTTTAATTTATGAAAATATTATAGTTTAGTCTTAAAGGGACAGTTTTACATCTATGCTTTAAAGCAGGTGTGTGTGTGTGCGTGCGTGTGTGTGTGTTCTAATGGGACCTCTAATTAAGACTCTGGATGTATCTGCTATCTGTCAGCGCTGATCGATCGGCCAGGAGACTGACAGCTCAGTGTGTGTGTGTCTGTGTGTGTGTGTGTATGTGTGTGTGTCTGTGTGTGTGATTTTACCCGTCACTCAGAAATGTCTCTGTCATGGAGGGAGGATTATTTACACACACACACACACACAGATGTGCGACACGCACACTTTTAAACATTTAAACTACTACTAACACTCCCTGTGTGTGTGTGTGTGTGTGTGGTGATGAAGATGAAGATGCTGATATTGGTGAACTGAACTTTACTCAGATGAAGCTGCAGTTACTATCAATCTCACAGCCAGTGTGTGTGTGTGTGTGTGTGTGTGATGTGCGATGTGCGTGTGTCTGTGTGTGTGTATGTGTGTGTGTGTGTGTGTGTGTGTGTGTTGTGCAGCAGTGAGTGATGGCAGTGACAGTATAGACAGCATGTGCTGTGAAATGTCACCATGGCGATCGATGGTGTTTAACGAGGCTGGAGGCTGATCTGGACCTCATGCTAACACCAACCTCCTCCTCTTCCTCCTCCTCTTCCTCCTCCTCTTCCTCCTCCTCTTCCTCCTCCTCTTCCTCCTCCTCCCTCGGGGACGAGAAACAGTGACACAACTGTTTTTACCTTTTATATTTCCCCAAAAAACATTTAATTCAACAAATAAAAACGTCTGAAATTAAGGTTTTCAATGTGAAATAAGAGACAAGACGCAGCCGAGCAGATTAATCAGAACTAGTTTATGATTTCAAAGTGCTGAACATAAAATCCAGTGAACCAAAAAAAAAAAAAAAAAAAAAAGAAACAAAGAGAAAGAAAACAAAACAAAAACAGGAAACTCAAACCAAAGAGCCACATTGAAAAAACAGCAACTTTTTTTGTTTCTCTTCAAAAAACAATGCACAACTCGTACCACAATATTTGAAAAAGCTAAAAACACTTCAAAATATTAGTTTTTATATATATATATTTATATTCATATTTATATCTATATAATTTGCTTTTTTCAATAAGTCAAACTGCTGCTGTGAGTGTGAGAGGGAGGTGAAGGGGGGACATCCCCGCAGAGCGACACACACACACACACTCAACAAACACACAACAAAATGACAGAAAACAAACAAAAGAGCATGACTGCGGAATGTCTTCACCCCCAAACCCAACCCCAACCAGAACCAGAACCAGAACCAGAACCAGAACCAGAACCAACCCCAACAAAAACCACCACCTGACCCCGACCCGACCCCACACTGGACGTTACAGCTAACTGTCGAGCACCCGTCCTGCTCCGGGTGTGTGTCTGTGTCTCTAGCCCTTCTTCAGGGTGTAAGTGCTTCAAAAAATTATAAAAACAATAAAAACAAAAAGAAACAAAGTAACAAAGAAGCCAATTTTTGTCCCACGTCGTCTCGTCCTGTGAACGAACTCGAACTGACGCGAAACGACTCGTCTTCCTTTTCAGATAATTTAGAGTTTGAAATGAAACCATCACACGTTCTCTCTTTGTGTTTATGTTTGTGTTGATAGCACTTTAAGAAATTGCACTTGGAATCAAGAGCCCGACTTCTATGAAACATCTGATGTTTTTTGTAGTTTTTGCGTGTAAATGAGTGTGTCTTGTGTTTCTGACCTTTGACATTTCATCTCGTTATGAAAACATGAAAACACTTTTTTTTAGCTTTGATAACATTCGATCACAACGACAAATGATAAACTTTCTCCTCTTTCTCTTTTTTTTTTTACTTAAAAAAAGAAGTTTTCGTTCTGGACGAGTTTGTAAGCTCGTCTTTCTTTCAAACAGTCAAAGTTTGTGTTTCCCCGTTGTAACCGTCCTTCCCCACGATCAAATAAAAAGCGACAGAGGCTTTTCGTGGGCGTTGATTCTCGCTTGGTCGTCCCATTTGATTGGTGCTCTCTCTGCGAGTCTTGTGAAGGAGGTGAAGGGGGTGGGGTTAATGACAAAGAGGGAGGGGCTGAACGGGGAACGTGTTTCCTCGTCGACGTGCCGTCAGTACGGCAGAGTGTCCAGAAACCTGTCGATCAACGGCGGTGGCGGAACCAGATCCTCCAGCTTCAGGTAGAAGATTCGTTGGAGGCCTTGGGTCCTCTGGGACCGAAGCTCCGCCCTCAGACCCAGGATGCGACTCAGAGGGGGGGCTACCTTGGCCGAGGAGGAGGAGGAGGAGGCGGTGATGGAGGATGAAGATGATGATGATGAAGAGGAGGAGGAGGAAGCGGCGCAGCCCAGATGATCTCTGAGGCAACAGATGACTTTATTCTGAAGATCCTCCACTCGCTTTGAGTCCTTCAGACCCGGGACTTGTTCTGTGGAGAGACAGATGGAGACGTCGGGGGGGTCAGTCACCAAAACACACACATCGAACAAGCATTAGCTACATCTTCTTTTATATTGAATTCTACCTCATTAGCCTGAACGGCTCATGTTCCTGACCTGTCTCACTCGCTGCAGATCAATACTCAGTCTAACCTAATAAGGCTCCACACACACACACACACACACACACACACACACACACACACACACATACATATAAACATTTACACACACATACACACGAAAACACACAAAGCCACGAACCGTCGCTGCAATTTAAGGCTCTGACAGAAACAAAAGTGCTCAACAATTAACTGATTATTCGGCCACTGAGCAGCCAAATGAAATTAGACACACACACACACACACACACACACACACACACTGCTGCCCATAGCAACTCCAGTGGCACCCGCACTGAGCTTAATGTGACACTAACTCATTCTGCAGAGAACAGGGTGTCCAGCCCGACACACACACACACACACACGCTGACTGCTGCAGGGAGGCCGCTCTCACTTTGAGCTTTTCTATTATCTGAAGTTTATTTATTGTTTGTTTATGAGACTCTTTTGTTGGTTTGTTTTTTCGGTGGCGGAGTCACTCCAGCCTCCTTTCACTGCCTCTGTCAGACCCCTCACACACACACACACACACACTCACACACACCCCTCTCCTCCCCTGCCTCCTCTCCTTTCTCGCTCTGAGCTCGATCTCCCGTCGAGGGGATCGATGGCTGCCTTTCTGCTCAGGCCTCTCTCTCTCTCTGAAAGCAGTCGATGACCCGGCGGCTCTGTCGTCGCTGAAGTGTCGCTGTGTGCTTCTGCTTCACTGAGGTGAGCAGAGCGCCACTGAGACACGAAGCAGACGCCATTCTGGAGCTGCAGCTCCACGGTGGGCTGGTCGATCAGGCACAGAGTTAAGTGCTCCCCTGGAGAGCGAGGATGGGGTTGTAGGGCTTAGACAGAGCAGGAGGAAGAGGAGGAGGTGTGTGTGTGTGTGTGTGTGTGATGGATATTTCACTCATGACACTTTTATGTAGCAACTCAGACTCTGAGGTGAAGTAAAAAATGAAATGTGCGTTGAATGAAACGTTTCATTTAATTATGTTGCTGTCGCCTGACACCTCGGAGCAGGTCATTGTGTGTGTGTGTGTGTGTGTGTGTGTTCACACTGATTAGAGAGCCAGGTGTGTGTGGCAGGTGCAGCAGGTGCTTCTGGGTATCGAGTTCGAGCCGACGTTAGTCAGCGGACGATCATCGTCATGTTGCATCATCCACAGACAAACGATGGAAAGAAAAAGAAAAGAAGGTGTGTGTGTGTGTGTGTGTGTGGTACCTGTGAGCAGCACGAGGGCGGCAATGCAGGCGAAGGCCGTGGCGTCCAGGTTGAGGCTCTGGAGGTGGGCGGAGAAGTCCCGGATGGAGTCCAACCACTCTCCGAAACCACGAAGGCACTGAAACCTGTGCAGCACCAAACCGTTACAGAAGACGAGTTTATCCTCAGACAGCATCGACCTGCGGAGACAAGACGACACATGAGGACGCGCTCTAGTCCAAACAAACGCTGCTGTGTGTGTGTGTGTGTGTGTAAATAAATAACGGCCTGAGATACCGGAGCAAGGAAACAATTACAATAAAAAAACAAACCAGAGAGAAAACCTGGCAGAGAGAACTCACACATCAAACGAACACGCAGCTGATTAAGGTCGTGTTTTCCAAATTATAGCATTTTAAAACATTCCTGTGTTTCCTTTTGGCAGGGTGGGGTGAAGGGTTAGGGCAGAGGGCTGTGTGTGTGTTTATGTGTGTGTGTGTGTTTGCTGATAGGTAAAGTGGTTTATGTGCACAGGCTGTGGTGAGCAGTGGAAACACAAAGCCTTAATGAGGAAATGAAAAGGCTTCTCAGATGGATTTAACCATCAGTTACTCACGACACACAACATCCCGCTTCTTTAACCATCGGGGGAGGGGAGGGGAGGGGAGGGGGGGGGGTGACTGGTCTTTATTAAAGACTTGAAGCAGATCAGACTTTGTGCTCCGAGCTGCTGCACGAAGCTCAGACAAAGGACAAAGGTACAAAAAGGGGGAAATGGGGGGGTGGTGGTGGGTGGTGGGGGTGGTGGGGGGGGTGGTGGTGGTGGTGGGGTGGTGGGGGTGGTGGTGGTGGTGGTGGTGGGGGTGGTGGTGGGGGGTGGTGGTGGTGGTGGTGGTGGTGGTGGTGGTGGGGGTGGTGGTGGTGGTGCCACCTTAGTTTGTTTCACTTTTACTTTCAGCATCGTTTAAAACCCAGATACCAACAAAACACCTACTTCTACTGAAACAACGGTTGATAAAGAGAAAGAAACACATCTGGTCGAAGTCTACAGATTCTCTTTAACAATGTAACAATCTTTCACTTTTATTTATTCATTTAAAACATTTTAGCTAGAGATTGATCAGCTGATCGGTTGTTTTTCACATGATCGTCAGTCGAGGACATGATGATTTCATGTTGATCATTCACTACATGATCAATATCTAGAACTGATCAGTCTTATGAGAGTTCAAAATATTCACTGACTGGAAATTTAATAACTCACAACGTTACAGAAACAATCACAAATCTTCCTAACTACACTGACTATACTAACTATTAACTTTTTAAAGTGCTGGAGGTATTATTATTATTATTATTATTATTATTATTATTATTATTATTATTATTATTATTATTATTATTATTATTATTATTATTATTATTATTATTATTGACATTAGGTCCAAATGAGTGAAAACAGTTTCTGTATTTTTCGTTTGATGTTTAATGTGAAAAGAATAAAAAAACTTTATCACTTCAGACTGATTCTGTTTTTCTGAGATGTTCAACTTGTATTTCTATGTTAAATCCTTAATTAAAGAAAATCAATACAACTGGAGTCAGAATTAGATATTAAAATTACAATTGGTTCACATCTAATTTCAACAACTGAGCATCAAATAATGATAAGTGAATTGTGACGTTTGACAGATTAATGACGACAGTCGATGAATTCACCTTCTACTGCAAACTGACGTGGAATTTACTGACACGTAAATTAAAAGATGAAGCGAGAAGTGATGAGAATCAGTTCAAAATAATTTGACCCTGTGTTTGACAAGAAGCACATGAGCAAAAACTACACACACACACACACACACACACACACACACACACACACACACACACACACACACACACACACACAAACACACACACAGCTGGACGCCTGCCTCACATTCCTGTCGGCCCTGACGACAACGTCTCCACGGTAATCGACCGATAACCACAGAAACTGTTTGGTAACGAGGAGCTCAGAGACATGCAGCTTCAGGAGAGCGGAGCAAATTTACTCAACATACACACACACACACACACATGCACGCACGCACACACACACACACACACACACACATCATATATGAAGACACACAAGCAGTTCAACATGGGGTCAGAGGCGAGACGGAGACGTGGAGGTGGACGTCAGACAGACGGAGTGTGTTTGTGTTTCCACTGAACTGTGTGTGTGTGTGTGTGTCCATTTACAGTGAGTCAGAGTTGCAGGAACCCCCCACCCCCATCGCCCTGCACCCCCACCAACCCTGCGCCTCCTGCTGGGACTGTGATGCCACCACCCACCTGCACCTGGAGCTGCACAAAACTCGGGATTTGACATCGTCATTTTGTGTGTGTGTTGTGACTCAGTGCACTTGTGTGTGTGTGTGACAGTGCAGACAAAAGGATGAGCTTGTAGCTCCACACACACAACACACACACACACACACACACACACACACACACCATAAATTTAACCAGCCACATGCCTGACGAGAGCAGAGCAGTAACCAGGGGCAATTGTCGGCAAAGACGAGCCGAGGGCAGTCATAACGGCACCACAGGTATCCATGAACACACACACACACACACACACACAGAATGCATGAGAGACATGAAGCTGATTCCTCCTCTTTTTTCATTTCAGTCAGCTGAACTGTAACAGAAAAGCTCTGTTTCAGTCTCAGCTGACCAGCACACACACACACACACACACACACAAACACACAGGCCGTCTGTGTGCGTCACATCTCAGACCAGCGGATCTCTGTGGGCGTATCTGACTCCATTCATAACTCGTGCATATGGTGATTACTCAGCTCCTCCTCTGCAGCTACACGCTACGAGGGAGCAACTTCCTGTTACTGATGATGATGAAGATGATGACGATGATGAAGGGGCAGGTGGTCTTACCTGTGAGCCAGTCTCAGGACGAACAACTCAAGGAAGGCGGAGTCTATGAGCAGGTTCTGGTCGTCTCGTTGCAGCTCGCTGAAACCCGGCAGCCGCTCGGCCCAGCAGCGTGTCGTCTCCATAGAGACGGTGAGCAGCCGGTAGAATAGCTGGATGTGTTCCGCGTCCGAGGACGAAGAGGGTGGGTCGGCGGCGCTGAACTTTGACACACACACCACAAAGATGAGTGAAACGTCAACCCGCGTGACTGAAACGAGAGCATCTGAACGGTGCGGCAGGTACCTGGCTGTAGTCGAGGTCACGTGGCGTGCAGTGGGAGTAAGCCCTGAGCAGAGCTGAGAGCAGGCTGAGCGGCGGTGACGGGGGACATGCCTCCGTCTGCAAAGGACTCTTTGGTTTGGACGGCAGGCGACCACGGCGTCCCTTCAGACTGTCGGTACGAACGACTGGACAGAAGACACAGGACGACACGTTCAGACCAGCAGGTGGCAGCGACGCTGCTGTCAGGGCTACTGAGGCCTGTGTGTGTGTGTGTGTGTGTGTGTGTGTGTGTGTGTGTGTGTGTGTGTGTGTGTGTGTGTGTGTGTGTGCGTGTGCGTGTGCGCGCGTGCGCGCGCAAGGTGTGTGTGTGTCTCACCTTCTTTGACCATGCCGACACTCAGACATTTCTGGAAGCGACAGTACTGGCAGCGGTTGCGTCTCCTCTTGTCCACAGGACAGTTCTTACTGGCCAGACAAACGTACTTGGCGTTTTTCTGCACCGTTCTCTGCAGAGTGATGAAGGAAACAATCATCATCATCATCACCATCACCTGATGTTTTAGTTTGTTTCAATTCATTCTGTCTTTGTTTCTGAGAGCAGCAGCTCGCAGGTCAGATTTTAATTATGTGCTGAAAAGCAGCGTTGACATCAGTATAATTAGATAAAATTAATTTTCCAACAAGACTCGCGCCTGCAGGAGGAACAATGTTATTAGCGCTGGAGCTGACAAAGAGGAAGGAGGTGGGGAAGGCAGGGGGGAGGTGGCGGTCGTAGCGAGCGGCGTGATCAGATTGTTTGTGAAGCTGTGGGTCAGTTCCTCCTCCTCCTCCTCTGGGGCCTCACGCCGCCGTTCAATGGGCCCCGCGGGAGCTGTTTTCTCCTCCGCTGGTTCGCACGATTATTACTGACCTTATTAAAATGAAATCAGAAACGTTACCACGTGGGCGGGGCTGTGAGCGCCGCCGTGTGTGTGTTTGCTCCTAAGACAATAAAAACAGAAACAATAAACGGTGGGAAAACTTCCCTCCTTGTCTCTCTCCAACGCCAGGTTGTGTTTATTTAACACAACAGGTGAGCAACTGCTCCTCAGTCGTGTGCGTTGTTCACACAGATTAAAAATGGCGGGAATATCCTGCCCCCCTCCCCCTCTCATCTCTAACCCCTCAAAATAAATAAATCCAATCAGGAACATGCCTCGCGCCGCCCGGACGCCAGTAACTCGCCAATTACTTCAGATGCTGCGACGGAAGTTGGCGGAAGTGTCAGGCGTTAATCGTTAATGGGCAGGATGAGAGTGTTGCCGTGGTAACGCCCATCATCCCTCATCGCCCAGGTCAGTTCGAAGACCTGATGAAGTTCGTTAAGGTCGTTACAACACTGAGCTGCAGCTTTTACAGTGAGACCTGGTGTTTCTCTTAAACATAGAGGCGTCCACCCCCCACCCCCGGCGCTGTTTATCCATGTAGCTCTGTGACCTCAAGTTTAATTTTCAGACGACCGGTTCCAAGAAAAGTCTGAGTTTGTAATGATCAATTACGTTTCTGATAAATGAAGCTCATGAGTGAGAGCTGCGGCTGTCTCCTGCTGTCTGTGTGTGTGTCTGTGTGTGTGTCTGTGTGTGTGTGTGAGTGTGTGTGTGTGTGTCTGTTGAGGGAATAAGCAGTATGACTGGAATCTCAGGAGAGACTCCACATATCAGCACTAATGCTGCGTAACTCGTCTCTGATAGTCATCAATAGGCTACACACACACACACACACACACACACACACACACATTGTATGAGGTATGTAGGTAAAGACACACACAGATCAAATTATCTCAATGTGATTATCAAATCTATCTATCCTTCTTGTGCTTTGTGTAATGTAACTATTGAGGCCAACCTACGTGTGTGTGTGTGTGTGTGTGTGTGTGTGTGTGTGTGTTAATAATAATCTTGTCTGATTTTTTTCCTGGAGACAATTTTTTCAGCAACTTTGTGAAAACAGCAATTAAAGAATGGAAAAATGAATTGTTCACACACACACACACACTCCCGGGTGGTGTGTTGCTGTTGGATAAGGGAGGGTTCAGGACGGAGACGTGTTGAGTCAGATTCTTGACATGTAACATGTGCTGATAGCTTCACTTTAAATTAAAAGCCTTTGGGGGCTTTACCCCCCCCCACCCCCCCACCCCCCCTCCTCTTCTTCTTCTGCTGTCTCTTAATCATAGTTGTCTACGTCTGTATGTTTCTTTTTCTTTTGGTCTTGAATTAATAAAAGAACAACGATCATCTTTGTGTTTAGATAAAGGTGCATAGATTTTCCGTCGCTCCTGACGTTTCTTTCTTTTTTCTTTTGCCTTTTTTTTTTTTCCAAGCGCCCGCTGTGGCAGCGATGGAAAATAAAATCATGTGCAATGAGCTGAGAGTGTTTTCACTGATAAAAAGCAGCTAAAGTGACGTGTGGATTTGAAGAAGTTCATGAAAATCATAATATTTCTACTATAAGTGTTATTATTATTATTATAATTACTATTATTATAACTACTGCTACTAACAGCTGATGCTCGGTTTTTTAATTTGAAAAAATCTAATTCTGAATATGTTCAACAAATTAATGGAAGCTGGTGAATAGTGAACACATTATTCTGCAAAAAATAACAAACAGCTAAAATTAATTCACAGTGAAAATGTGTTTTTTAAATTACATGAATTAGTGAAATAATTCAATAACAATAATTCACAGCAAACTGCTGCTGCTGTGGTGGTTTAATGTGTAATAACTATTCAGGAATAATTAAATATAATCAGGGAAAATATTATTTAGGGAGACAATAAAACCATCAGGATAATGGACGTAATGTGTTTGACAGTGTCAGTGTGTGTGTGTGTGTGTGTGTGTGTGTGTGTGTGTGTGTGTGTGTGTGTGTGTGTGTGTGTGTGTGTGTGTGTGTGTGTGTGTGTGCAGTGACTTCCTGTGTTCAGGCTGAAAAATATGCGAACGACAGCATAGGAATAAACATGTTTTTCTATATGTGCATGTGGTTGCGTGTGCATGTGTATGTAGGAAATATGGTGAGGTTTGACAGACTGTGTGTGTGTGTGTGTGTGTGTGTGTGTGTGTGTGTGTGTGTGTGTGTGTGCTGCACACAGCCCACGGCCTGTTGCTGCTGCTGCCATTAATTACTAAATAAAAACAAATTGTGAAACTAATTGAAAAGGAGGATAATTCATTTCCACCAACCAGAGGCACATTCAGCCTCCTCCTCCTCATCTTCACTCTCATGCAGTCAGAAGTCAAAATGTCTGACGACTGCAGACGTTATAATTTAAAAACCAGTGCAGAGTTTGTCACATGAGTAAAGCTGATAAAAACTTCCTGCTGCTGATGTTAAATGTGTGGTAATGTCTTGCAGCACGTGTGCGGCGTCGATGACGAGTCATTTAAACTCAAAACTTGACTCATAATTGTTCCTGAGTGTTGTTGTGGTCATTGTCACTACGAAGACGATTTAATATCAGTAGAAGACGTTTGCTTCACGGAGGGAAACCTGGTCGTCTTTTATCATCCTGCGTTCTCACACACGTACAAACGGCGTGCTAACACTCGCTTTGCCCGCTGGGCTACTGGGAGACGACCCCGTAGGCGTGTGGTGCTTTCGTAATGACTCTACTGCTGATTTATGCAACGGAGACGGAACGAGACGGAGGCGAAGACAAAAAACGGTTTCCAGCGAACAACAGAGTCAATCGTTTGAGGTGGGAGGTCAGTTCTGAGAAGGAAGAAGAGGATCAGGACCAAGACTGGACCTGGACCAGGACCTGAACTTGTCCCAGAAGAAGGACCTAGAACTGGACTTTGACCAGAACTTGCACCAGGACAAGCACCACAACTAGGACCATGTTTTATACGAGACCACACAATCATTTAAGGTGGAATGTCAGTTCTACGAACCAGGACCTGGTTTGGGACAAAGACCAGATTCAGGGCCAGGACCAGAACAGGTTTTACATGAGGCCACCAGGTAAACTGAAAGGTTTGACTTTATTTTCTGACCTTGAAGAATCCTTTGCAGCCTTCACAGGTGCGGACCCCATAGTGCTGACAGGCGGCGTTGTCTCCACACACGGCACAGGTTCCTTCGCCCTGAGGTCCCCGCGGCGGCGGTGACGGCAGACCGTCTCCGAGCAACGGCCCGCAAGGCCCCAGAGCCAGAGAGCGGAAGGCGAGGCTGCTGGCGGCGGCCCCACGGTGCAGCTGGTACATGGGCTGCTCCAGGGGGGGGCCGTGGGGGTGGGACACCGAGGATGAGGAGGAGGACGAGGAGGAGGAGCTTCGCACCAGACCTCCCCCCAGACTGTCGTAGCCGCCCACGCTGCCGCTGCTGTGAGGCGGCGAGTGCTGGTAGAACTGAGGGAAGCGAGGAGTCTTCAGGGGCCCCGAGTCCAGACCAGAGCCCAGAGAGTGGGGGTGTGATGGAGGAGCCAGGGAGTGCTCCTCCCACAGGAAGGAGGCGCCGGGCTGAGGAGGCAGTGACGGCGTGGTGGGTGTGGAGGGCGGAGACTGTTTAAAGTACATGTTGGAGGACGACATGGCGTCCAACGCCGGCGGGTAGCTCTCCTCCTCCTTCTTGATGGTCGGTCGGTGCGACGGCATCTGGTACAAACATGACGACTTGGGTTCATAACTTCCCTCCACGAACACGTTGAAGCTCGGCAGCGACGTGGTGGCGGCTGCAGAGATCTCGCCGCCGCCGAGGTCCAGCTTTGTGTAGTCCGGGGTCATGAGGTCAGAGCTGTAGCTGTCGCCCTGGTAACCAAAGGACTGGCCGGAGTAGGCGGAGCCTGGGGGAGCCGGCCCATACTGAGCCTGCACACAGGGCATGTCTGCTGGGGGGGAGGAGACGGGGGAGGGGGGGACAGAGGGGCAGAGTCAGAGCTGTATGACATCACAACACACCACGTTTCCAAAAAATAACGTTTGAGTTTTGAGTCGATTGTTAGTGGATCAGCTGCAACAAACGTCAGTCAGAAAGTTTCATCTCAGATTAGTTTGACAGGAACAACCTCTCTCTCACACACACACACACACACACACACACACACACACAGTTGTGTCAGTTCCACATTATCAATGTTGCACAAAACTATTGGAACAGCTCTGAAAAGTCAAATGTTTTGTCATTTCGAATTTCCTGCTTTAACTCTTCACACACACACACACACAAGAAACCTCAAACGCTGATTCTCCCACAGTTAGTTCAGTTAGAGAAGCTGCAGTTCATCACTGAGACAAAGCAAAGCGTGTGTGCGTGTGTATTCGTCAGAGATAAAGCAGATGAGAATAATAAATAAAACGGACCCCATGGTGGTGCTGAATGCATACTACACACACACACACACACACACACACACACACACACACACACACACACACAAACAGACATACACACTCAGGCACAGATATCTCCTCTAACTGCAGCAGACGCTGCTCAGTTTGTCTTGAATTTTCTCTGTGATTTAATTCTGGCAGTCACAGCAGCAGTGTGTGTGTGTGTGTGTGTGTGTGTATATGTGTGTGTGTGAGGGAGGGAGGGAGGGGGGGAGGGGGGGCACGACAATATGGTCTTTTCTTATCAAACCCTCTTACATAACACACTCCACCTTTGCGTTTTAGGTGCGTACAACCTGAGAGTGCACGCGCTTGCCCGTTAGCGTCTTTGTGCGTGTGTGTGTGTGTGTGTGTGGAACATCATCATTGACGCGCTCCTCCGTATCGCCTCTATTTCCACGCGCGTCATGTTTGTTGAAACTAATCCCGGTCGTATCACACACACACACACACACACACACACACACACACACACACACACACACACACACACACACACACACACACTATCAGCGGGTAGTCCAACAAAATAAAAGCCTTGTAATTTCTAATATTTTAAATTACTCTTTCAAAATAAAAGTCATCATATTTGTTACAGTCGGACTTTGTCAAAAACATTAAACATTAATTAAACTTTGACTCATTAAATCTTTTACACCTGAGGGGGCACGTGACCCAACACTTTAATGAAGTAAAAGAAGAAGAAACTTTATTTATCACTTTATTTGTATTTTATTTTATATTTTTATTCTTGTTAAAATCCGACAATTTAAAAATGCCTAATAATCCTAAAATTAATCAAATACAGTCTCAAACTTAAAACGTCATTTTTATAATTTAACATAAATTATTTCAAAATTATTAAAAATACAGAAAAAGAAAAATGACAGTTTGTTTCAACGGGGAGATTTTCTCTACTGAGGATGTGACTCAGGCTGCTGCATGTGTTTGACGTCATGTAGGGTTTTTTTTCTGTTAGTGACCAGCAGCTACAGCCCACGTGGAAAAACACACACACACACTTAGAAACACACCACACACACACACACACACACACACACACACACACACACACACACACACACACACACACACACACACACCGTCATGGGCCTCATCACACCGATCAGAGGAAAAACTGTGGCTTCTCTTTGTGTTGTGTCAGTAGGTCAACCTCAAAGTGTGTGTGTGTGTGTGTGTGATACTGAATATGACAGGTGCGCGCACACACACACACACACACAAATCTATCAGATCTATTTTAAATAAGAAATGTGGTGAAACAAATACAACACTTTGGTTTGAGGATTACGATGTTTGTCAGGTGAAGAGAGAAGCTTGTGGACACACACACACACACACACACACACACACACACACACACATTCATCGCTAATGATATTCAGGTTGTCAACATGAACCTGTATCTGCCCTGATCCCGACAAAAACCTGTAAAACCACTCGTGTCTGCAAATCTTCCCCTCATGGTGTGTGTTTGTGTGTGTGTGTATGTGTGTGCGTGTGTGTGTGTGTTCACCTTCACTGACTAACACACACACGTTCACAAGTGCGCACACACTCACTTTTACATCTTTTAATTTTCTCTTTTCTAAAACTGAAATCCAAGAAAATCTTTCTACTCTTCAACACCACCATCAGATGCAGTTTGCATGTGTGTGTGCAAAGCAAAGAAGACAGACATCCCAGGCAGGAACACACACACACACACACACACACACACACACACACAGGTGTTTGCAGCAGCAGCAGAGTGAGGTGAGTCTCTAACCTCGGGGTGAACATTTCAACTGGACAAACTGCAGCTGTTCCAATAAGTGAGCGCGTGTGTTCATTGTCAGAATGCCATAGATCTAACAAATAAAAACAACAAACATGAGGACAACAAACACAGGAAGCTTTTTATAAAATTACTTTTTATATTTTCTCTCTCTTCTTTAAACTTAAAAAATAAATCAAATATTTCGTCCTCAAACAAACAGAAACACAAAGCGCAGACGCAGTTTCACCACCTGTGACTTTTATCTTTAAATGTCAATAAAATAAATCAAACAAGTCTCTAAATCCGGAACCAACACACTTTATAATCAATAGAGAAATTATATAAAAACTTTTTAGCGACTTTTTTCTCCCCTGCACAAAAACAGACGCGCCATAGCTGCGTTTAGAAAGAAACGAGACAGAAAAAGAAAAGAAGGTGGAGGTGAAGAGGTGATGAAGGGAGGAGGGAGGACGAGCTCCGGGGCCGTACCTGGTGTGAGAGCTTCG
This sequence comes from Polydactylus sextarius, assembly GCA_016801845.1. Classification (NCBI taxonomy): domain Eukaryota; kingdom Metazoa; phylum Chordata; class Actinopteri; family Polynemidae; genus Polydactylus; species Polydactylus sextarius. The sequence goes on from CM028913.1 coordinate 26,207,107, forward strand.
CGCTGAATGGTGCTGGGTGTCCGGGATGGAGGGGTGGCGTGGCTGCGGCCGGGACAGGGCTCCTGGAGCGGGGAGGACTCGGCGGGCGTCGCAGGGGAAGTGTCCGATCGCCGGGGCTCCGAGCTCGGCTGGGCGCGCTCTTCCGAACCTGTGTCTGGAGGTTAAAGTCAGAGGAAGAAAATTAAAATGAGGAAAACAAGAATCAGAACAAAATCATCCTAAAGTGGAGCTGGACTATTTTTCTTCAATTCTCTGATGAGGAATCAGGTTTGTGCGCAACAGATCCTGGATCAGATTTGGACCAAAAAAGCGCAGAAAAAATTAAAACGTAAACGTAAAATTTAAAGTAAAACAAAAACAAAAAACAAATAACAAAACAACAGCAAGTTAATTTTGCGCAAAAGGCATAAGACAGAGGTTCAGTCCACATCAACAAACTGTTTAAACAATTTAAAAATCTTCACGTTATTAAATCGATACAAAGAAAATATCACGAACCACAACTGAAGAGTTTTTGCTCATTTCACTCTCACACTTACGTGGGCGACAGGTTTCATTCTAACAGCAGCTCCGTTATCCTCATTTTCATATTTGGTGCAAATATAAATTAAATTCAACACAAACAACAACAATAAAACTACCACAGTCGCGACTCTAAACAACTTGTTCCACAAATACAGACCCACAAAAGTGATAACTTTTATAAACGCTGTCTGTGCCAGTGCGTCCAGGACATCGCTGCTCCTGCCTCTGATCAGCACCGTGTTCGCGCGCTCAGGGTTCATCCAGAGACGGAGCCAGAAAGACAGAGGTTCGGGAAGAAATGTAGACTTTTTTCTGTTTCTATTTCTCTGTTTTTGTTGTTCGTTTTTAATGGAGAGAGTCGGACACGGAACCTCCAAACAAACCAACCAAGCAAGCGGACGGACTCCTGTGCGCCGTGCGTCTCCGACTGCTTCTCACTGCAGCAGGACGCGCCGTGGCCGCTGGATTTCAAGGCCCAGAGCGCCCCCTATCTGTCACACACCCTCCCTAATAAACTCCCCCTCTGTCAATCTGTGTGTGTGCGTGTCTCCCTGTGACACACACACACACACACACACCATCTGGGACACGGTCAAGTCTTAGGATCTCTCTCTCTGTCTCTCTCTCTTTTACGCCTCATCTTCTGCGTCAACTGATCCATTTCTGTCCAAACCCGTGGATCGAGACAAACTCTACAGGAAACTCTGAACCTCAATGAACTTATGTTTTATGTATTTTATAAAAAACAGTAAATTATCAAGCGCTGTTGATTTTTTTAAACAAATAAAAGCTGCAGCTGTAGATGTGATCGGCGTTAATTCACAGATATTATTCACTTCTGTGTGGATCAAAACTACCAAGGCCTTAAAAACTAGTTTGTTTAAAGCAGAAACAGAAGAAACGACAGGAACTCAAACCTGCGCCAAAAACTGCGCCATTATTGCCTAAACTTTATAAGTTAAGCGCGTACTTGTGCGTAAAAGCGCACAAATGTCTTTTTAAAAGAAGATATTTTCTGCTGAGACTCTGTCTCTGAGTCTGTTTGTCTTATTTCCTCTTCCCTTCTTCCCTCACAGGCCCCCGCGCCGCCGCACCGGTAACCAGGAGAACGACAGAAGAGCTGCAAAGCACGCGCCCCGGAGCGCCGGTCAACCCCCCGGTAGCCCCCCGCGCGCCAATAACGCACCGGACAGCTCAAGGCTTCCAGCAAACAGACAGAGAAAAGACGGAGGAGGAAGAAATGTGAGGAGGTTTAAATCACGTTAAAACACTGTAGCACTAGGATTAGTCCTACTCTAGTACTGTAGTACTAATACTATAGTTCTACCGTGTAATAGTAGTAGTACTAGTACTACAGTAGTAGTAGTAGAGCTAGACTGTAGTACTGGATCCAAGTACCACGGGCTAAGTGTGTGTAAAAACCAGTGAAAGAAAATCAAAATCAAGAAAACTTGAGTTTGAGATGAAGAAGTTCTGAGTAAAAAAAAAACAAAACAAAAAAAACAAAAACAAAACACACACACACACATTTCTGGGGATTATCTTGACTTAACCGAGGAGCCGCAGCTCCACGGGTCAGAGGTCAGAGTATGAAGTTTATATGAAGCTTTAATTCCCCCCACACACACACACACACACACACACACACACACACACACACACACACACACACACACACACACACACACACACACACACACACACACACACTTTTAGATCATTATGTTTCATTATAAAAACAGCTCCAGCTTCTGTCTCGTCATTGTGAGTGACAGAGCATCACATTTCCATGACAACCACAGAGACCATACATTTTAAACGTACACACACACACACACACACACACACACACACACACACACACACACACACACACACACACACACACACACACAGACACACCACGAGCGGCAGCAGCTTCTACTAGTCATAGTATCAACAGGTTACACAGAGAAAGTTAAAGTTGGAGAGAACAGAAACACACACACACACACACACACACACACACACACACACACACACACACACACACACACACACACACACATACACCTGTTGATGGTGACAGTGTGAGCAGTGTGTGTGTGTGTGTCATTCATTCAATGACTTACTGTGCTGCTGTGGCGGTTCCGTCTTTACATGTGGTAATAACCCCGCGTGAAGTGTCCTCCCATCAATAATCTCCACGAGCGTAAAAAGGAAAAAAAGACAACACAAAATGTGTTTCTATTTAAAAAAAAAATAAATAAAATGAAACAGAAACAGAAAAAGTTCTTGTTTGAGTTCACAAAGTAGAAAAGAAGAATTAGAAAATGTAGAAAAAAAAGATATAAAGATATAAAACAAAAGTCTCCGGAGTGAAGGAGAGTGTGCGCGCGCTCCGTCCAGTTCCACGTATAAATGTGTGTAAAAGTGTGTGTGGACAGAGTGTGTGAGCGTGTGTGAGCCGCAGCCGCTTTGTTTATGTGTCTGCGTCTGAGGCACAAAGTCAAATAGAGCATTTATGTGGCGCTGCCTCCACATACAGTTGGTGGTATGCGCTACGTCAATGTGACGCCATGGGAGAGGTGACGTCACTCTCTCTCTCCCTCTGTCTGGAGCTGATGTACTGTAGAGAGAGAGAGAGAGAGAGAGAGAGAGAGAGAGAGAGAGAGAGAGAGAGAGAGAGAGAGAGAGAGAGAGAGAGAGAGAGAGAGAGAGAGAGAGAGAGAGGGAGGTTGGTTTGATGGTTGCAGAGCACGCGAGAGAAGAGGAAGTAGGGCGAGAGATCCGGCGCACGAGCTTCACACACACACACACACACACACACACACACACACACACACACACTCTGTTGTTTTTACCTTCAAATTAACATAAACATCTTCAATTAAAAAAGTTTTATTTCATTTTAATGATGAATGTGACGTTTCTCTTTGATGTGACCTCAGGTGACCTTCTGTCAACAACAACAACGTTACAAAAAACGAAAATGAAAACAATGACGGTGACACATATGTTCTATGTATCTATTGATTGATCAGTGCATTGATTTATTGATCTATTTATCAGAACATTATCATTGTAAACAATGATAATAAATAACAACTTTAACAAATAATAAGCAGAATAAAACGTGACGTCTTTTCCTGCGTCAGCTCCTAAAATAAAACAACTTATTTTAAATCTTTTCACTTTTTTTGTTTAGTTGATCATGTTGAAATAATCTGCAGCTCAATTTAGAGCAAATGAGATTAACTTTCATCAGGATTATTGTTGTTTTAATCTGAGAAATAAAATCTTCTTGAAAATATTTTTATTTATTTGCTCATGAAAAATATTAGAACAAAGTGACTTATTTTATCCATTTTTTTTAATTGATCTCTTATTGATCTTTTATTAACACATTTGAAGACAAACCTGCAGGCGCGTGCACACCAACCTGATAATTAAACTAAAATCTCAGAGAACAATAATCCGCAGCAGCCAATCACGAGACACGTATTTCTCAGTCAACGTCCTAAATCTGACCAATGACGAGCCCCGGGGGGCGGAGGAGGGGGAGGAGGGGGGACGTCTGACGCAGATGAGGCTCGTGATTGACGCAAACTGCTAAATTTAGCATCTGGCAGAGAGAGGAGGTGAGATAGCGGAGAGAGAGAGAGAGAGAGAGAGAGAGAGAGAGAGAGAGAGAGAGAGAGAGAGAGAGAGAGAGAGAGAGAGAGAGAGAGAGAGAGAGAGAGAGAGAGAGAGAGAGAGAGAGAGAGAGAGAGAGAGAGAGAGAGAGAGAGAGAGAGAGAGAGAGAGAGAGAGAGAGAGAGAGAGAGAGAGAGAGAGAGAGAGAGGTTCATTCATCGTGGTGATTGTGAAGCAGCCAAAACCAAATATAGACACAGACGCAGGTATTTTTAGACGGAAAAGCCGCGGAAACGATTTGAGTCTTAAAAAAAGAAACGTGAAGCGGAGACACAAAGACACAAAGACACAAAGACACAAAGACACAAAGACACTGAAACTAAAAAGATACATTTAGATACATCACCAAGAATGTGGGGGGCGGGGCCTAAAGTCAGTGGACGGAAACCACGTGTTGGATCCGTTCATCCTAGTGTGTGTGTATCAATGTGTGTGTATGTGTGTGTGTTTGTGTGTGTATCAATGTGCGTGTGTGTGTGTCAATGTATATGTGTGTTCACGTCTGACAGAAACAAACTGAGATGAACCAGAAGGTTCAGTTTATCACAACACACAGGTTTGTTGATTGTTTATTGATTGTTTACATCACATGTTTGTTATTGTAGCTAATAGAATCTAAGAAAAGAATCAGTTGCGAGTCACATGACCTGTGACCTGTGGGGGGGGGGCGACCTTACCACGCTGACGTATCAAATCCAGATTAACCTGCTCTCATATCCAGACCCAGATTACTGCCACGTCGTTTTTAATAGACCAGGACATGTGGGTGACACACACACACACACACACACACACACACACACACTAACACACTAAAGCTTAATGTGTGTTTATTGCTTTGATTGGCATTAAATCCCTGGAGACTCAAAAACCTCAAACTAAATGTAAGTTTGTGTTTGAGCTGCTCCACCTGACCTCACTAACGTTGGTGTAAGTCCATTAATCTTTAAATATTCAGCTGTTTTCTTCTCAACTCATCTCAAAAGTCACTTCTAGCAAAAGTGTCTCTGTTCAGGCCCAGGCCCAGGCCCAGGCCCAGGCCCAGGCCCAGGCCCAGGCCCAGGCCCAGGCCCAGGCCCAGGCCCAGGCCCAGGCCCAGGCCCAGGTCCAGGCCCAGGTCCAGGCCCAGGTCCAGGCCCAGGTCCAGACCAGACTCTGAACTTTGGCCTCTGAAGTGTCTCTGTAGTTTTATGTTCACGTCCTTCAGCTCCTCCTGTATTTCTTTCATTGTAGCGTCAACCTCCAGTTCCCTTGTAACTTTTACACACGAGACAAACGCTGTCACATTTAGAGAGCGTCGTCCATCGTCCGTCGTCCATCATCCATCATCTGCCGTCTGTCGTACATTTGTTTTTCCTGAGACGTGAAAACTTCAGTGGTTGTATCCTTCACAGTCCAACCTCAGCTGATGTAGCTAAGTAAGTGAAATAAATGAATGACTTAAGGTAACAAAGCAGTTAAATGAGTTAAGGTTATCTAAAGTATCTAAATTACCCAAGTTAACTTATGTTTCCATTAGTCAAAGTAGTGTGGTATGTGGTAGCTAAACTGACTGAAGTGACTAAGTTAGCTAAAATATTTAAGGTATCAAAGTTAGCTGATGGATCTAAACTAGTTAACTCATCTAGTCCTGGTCGTCACCAGTCTCTAGTCCTGGTCGTCTCCTCCAGGTGGAGACTCGTCTGTCTCAGTTCAACCAATCAGCTTCTTCTCCTGGAGACGTGAAGCTACAACGGTTGGATCCTTCACAGTCCAACATCTCCCATGATTCATTTCAGCAGCAGGTGACGTTTGTGATGTGGACGTGGAGTTAAAACTAGGCAACATAATAACATTAAGGACGTGTAGAGAAAATTCTCCAAGCGTTGGATGGTCTCATTTAAACACCGTTAGATAGATGATAGAAGACGTCATTGATTCCCTCAGGGAAACTGAAGCATTGTCGGTTCCATCCTCAAAAGACACCGTCCTCAGACTTAGACGCAGATTCAGTCTTTAGCGTCCCATCATGCACTCTAATTCACATGCAGAAAAAGGGCAATAATTATGTCACTCCCATCGTCTTTGGGCTGTTTGCTTTTTGACTTTTGCAGAGAGAAGTTCATTCAGACTTCTCTCTGCGCTGACCTGAGGCAGCAGGAGCTTCTCCAATTAAACGGTGAGTGAAGTTAATTTATTTATTTTATGCTTTTCATCAGACAAATTGGACTTTTCTTTCTCTTTGTGTGAAAGTGGTTACACAGCAGTAAAGAAAAGCTCTGACAGTTTAAGTGTCTGAACTGTTCCTCTGCAGCTCGTCAGCGTTGTCAGATTTATGAAAGAGGAAGTTTACGTCCCTTGTGTCTCTCCCAGTTTGCAGCGTGCAGAGCGGCGTGCAGCATCTTTTAGGGCCTGTGACACAAAGCGGCCGACTGTATGGTGGACATAATGCGCCGAGACGCTCTGAACTCCCGTCTTATCACAGAGCAGAAAGTGAAAAGTGATTGTGTGGGAGTGAATGAGCTCTCTATGTGTCCGGGCACTCAGCGCTTTGGCGACACTGGAGAATGAGGAAAGCAGAGAAACAGAGAAACAGAGGGAGGCTTTTATCATCGTGTCACCGAATCCGTTGAAACCGTACGTCAGAGTGCAGGCGAAGCGTTGGGAGGGGGTGGAGTAGGGGGGTGAGGTGGGGATTGCTGGCGCAATGGCAGGTCGCTCAATGGTCGCATTCTTCCCTTTCACACTCAACACACACATATACGCAAAGCCACGACGGGGGATTCCCCAGGGACAACCCAAGTGAAGTAACACAAGCCGCCGCTGCCTTATCACACCAGTGCCCAAAGACAGGGAGTGTAGACAAGTGTTTCCATGCAGGAGGTGAAGCTGTGTGTCACCGGCTTATTACATGATGTTATCAAGCTGAGTTTTTACTCTGTTTCTTCTTTGTTGACGCGCAGCAGCTCCTGTAGTTTCCTGCTCTTGCTTCGTTTGACACATTTATCACTTTTATTCTTGTTCCCCAGCAGTTCCCCTCTGTTTGTTTTCCTCGTATGCACGTTGGTCTGTGACCTGTGTGTGTTTAGGTATGTGCATGTAAGTTAGCCGAAGTAGGCGAAATAACTAAATTAGCTAAGGTAACAAAGTTAGCATAAGTGTCACACAATCAGCTAAGTTAGCCACGGTGGCTACATACGTTAGCTGAGGCGGTTAAATAAGCTAAGGTATGAACGTTAGCTTAATCAGCTGAAGTTGCTAATTTAGTTAAACTAAACTAGGTCTCACAAATTAAAGTTAACGTAGCCAAATTAGTTGAAGTAGCTAACAATTTATCAGCCATAAGTGTCACAGGTCGCGTCACTAGATTATTCTGAAGGCTCCTATAAATGTTGGCAACAAATCTGTGTGTGTGTGTGTGTGTGTGTGTGTGTGCGTGCGTGTGTGTGTGTGTGTGTGTGTGTGTGTGTGTGTGTGTGTGTGTGTGTGTGTGTGCGTGCGTGCGTGTGTGTGTGTGTGTGTGTGTGTGTGTGTGTGTGTGTGTGTGTGTGTGTGTGTGTGTGTGTGTGTGTGTGTGTGTGTGTGCGTGCGTGTGTGTGTGTGTGTGTGTGTGTGTGTGTGTGTGTGTGTGCAGGTGTGTGTGTGTGTGTGTGTGTGTGTGTGTGTGCAGGTGTGTGTGTGTGTGTGTGTGTGTGTGTGTGTGTGCAGGTGTGTGTGTGTGTGTGTGTGTGTGTGCAGGTGTGTGTGTGTGTGTGTGTGTGTGTGCAGGTGTGTGTGTGTGTGTGTGTGTGCGTGCAGGTGTGTGTGTGTGTGTGTGTGTGTGATCTGTTGGTGTGTTGTGAAAGTTTGTGAAGCATCTAAACCACCTGAGGAAACAAAGTTAGCGATGGTACAATAAGCTCCATCTTCACATTGGTTTTTGTTCCATCTCTGTTTCTGCAGCTGTAACAATTGAATGATCATGTTGAATTAATTAATTAAAGTCTAACTGAATCTAAATTAGCTGAGGTGGATAATCAGCTAAGTTTGCTAACATAGCTAAGTCAGGTGAAGTAGCCAGTAACCTGTGAGCGTATTAATCTGTTACTTCTACAAATGTTTAAATATATGCTCATATTTCTGGTAGTTTCACTCTCCTACATGTAGTTTTTACCTCCTCGGGGGTGGCTGTCTGCAGACGCCTCATTTGCATGTTACAAAGTGACTTTGTTTTTACTGTTAAGTCCACATCTTCATGATGATGATGATGATGATGCATGTGCAGAGTCAGGTGGGTGTGTTTGACTCGGAGGCGTGTCCTGACGGTAGCACGAGGTCATCAAGTGCAATGTCTTCATGTTCTTGTTTAAACCAGAACAAAATCCTTCCTGAAGCACTAATGCACATGGTTCTTTTAAGCAGAAAATTAAAGAAACGTACATCACCCTGCCTGTCACACACACAAGCACACATGTGTGAGCAGCAGGTGCGTTTCAGGCAGGACCCGGCACGCTAGGTGCTATTTCATACCTTCGACCACTGGCAGGAATCTCCAGATTTATCAGGTTTCACCTTGTAAAGCTGCAGCCGCACAAACCGGTTTGATTTCCTTCATAATAACAGTTATTTTGAATATTGCCGGGTGTCCAAACGCTTCCCACGAGGCGAATCTTCAGCTGTCGTTGATTCAGATGCAGACACATTTAATAAGCTGATGCAACGGCGGAGGATCAATAACCACAAATCAAATCTGTGTGACGACTTTATTGACAATTGGGCTGCAATGAAAACTAGACAATTCTCCTGCGGGAAATCGTGAGAGCGATGCAGTGGCTGTAGCATGAGATGAGATGATGATAAGACGCTACGACGATAAGACGCTACGATAAGATGCTACGACGATAAGATGCTACGACGATAAGACGCTACGACGATAAGACGCTACGATAAGATGCTACGACGATAAGACGCTACGATAAGATGCTACGATGATAAGACGCTACGATGATAAGACGCTACGATAAGATGCTACGACGATAAGACGCTACGATGATAAGACGCTACGATGATAAGACGCTACGATAAGATGCTACGACGATAAGACGCTACGATATAAGATGCTACGATAAGACGCTGATAAGACGCTACGCTACGATAAGATGCTACGATGATAAGATAAGACGCCACGGCGATAAGACGCGCTACGACGATAAGACGCTACGATGATAAAGACGCTACGATGATAAGACGCTACGATGATAAGATAAGACGCTACGGCGATAAGGCGCTACCATATAAGCTACGATGATAAGACGCCACGACGCTACGATGATAAGATGCTATAAGACGCTACGATAAGATGCTACTTAAGACGCCATAAAGACGCTACGATGATAAGACGCTACGATGATAAGACGCCACGATGATAAGACGCTACGATACACGACGATAAGACGCTACGATATTACGATATAAGACGCTACGATGATAAGACGCTACGATGACGCTAATAAGACGCTACGATGATAAGACGCTACGAGACGCTACGATAAGATGATACGCTACGATGATAAGACGCTACGATAAGAAAGATAAGACGCTATGATAAGACGCGATGATAAGACGCTATCTGACGATAAGACGCTACGATGATAAGACGCTACGATAAGACGATAAGACGCTACGACGATAAGACGCTACGATGATAAGACGCTACGATGATAAGACGCTACGATGATAAGACGCTACGATGATAAGACGCTACGATAAGATGCTACGATGATAAGACGCTACAATAAGATGCTACGATGATAAGACGCTACGATGATAAGACGCTACGATGATAAGACGCTACGATGAGACGCTACGATAAGACGCTACGATGATAAGACGCTACGATAAGACGCTACGATGATAAGACGCTACGATGATAAGACGCTACGATGATAAGACGCTACGATAAGACGCTACGACGATAAGACGCTACGACGATAAGACGCTACGACGATAAGACGCTACGATGATAAGACGCTACGATGATAAGACGCTACGATAAGACGCTACGATGATAAGACGCTACGATGAGACGCTACGATGAGGTTTTTGCAACAAACAGTGTGAAAAATTCACCTTTTCTCCTCATCCAATGTTTTTTCTACTATGAATAGAAACAGCTAGATAGATAGGTAGATGACTTCATTGGTCCCTTTTGGATCAAAAAAAGATGAAAAAAAGAAAAAGATGAAATGATGATGAAATTTTTCGTGATTATTGTCGCAAAAAAAAATTTCATCTCATTTTATCTTTTTTCATAATGAATTTTTCATGACTTAATTTCATCTAGTTGCCTTCATTTTCAATGGGGAGAATTTGTCGCAGATTTTTGCGAATTATGTCACGAAAAATGCGTTTTTGGAGAATAAAAAGGTATAATTTGTCTGTGTGTGGTCAATGGTATTTGAGTTGAAAGAAATCAAAATTTGGTATGGAAGAAAAAGAAGAAGAAGAAACACTACAGACAATAGTTTGCAGTGCTACGCATCACAAAGCTTCTATGGCTTTGCTTTAGAAGGAGCGTTTATTCACCGTTCTTCAACTATCTGATGCGTCTCCAGTCACAAAAATGTTCTGCTGATTTAGTTTAGTTAACTGTTTATAAACAAGCCAATATCAGAATGAAGTTGGGTCCTGCTTTTCATGTTAGCATGAGGTTTGACGCTACTGATGTTGGTTCGCCATAAACAAGCTAATGTTAGATCCTTTGCTTTTACATTTTACAAAAAAACCCAACAAACATCTGAGAGCATCTTTAGTTGCTGTGATGTGAGCTAATTTTAATGAAATGTAGGCTGACATGCTAACATGCTAACCTAGCTCAACTATCGTTCAACCAGTAAAGTAAAACTTAGAGACTAATTTTCCTCCGCAAATAAACATGTTGTAACAGTTAATGTGTCGTATTAACTTCACCTCTGCTACAGCAACAGTGTTGGTGTGAACATTTGAACGATGAGCTACGATGATACAAGACACCATGTTGAGGCAGAGACACTGATGGGGACACATGCTAAATAACTGGTGTTAGCTGCAATATTTGAGATTTGCACAGACATAAAGAAAAATAAATTTCCTGCCGGGGTTTCCTGATATTTCACCAGGTCACTGTGACCTTTGACCTTTGCTCACCTTGAAGTCATTTTCAGGTATTTTGAGCAGAAAAATGTAGAGAAAAAAAAGTGAAGTAATCATTATCTGCAGCCGTGAGAGCTCATTGATTGTGTTGGTTGTTTGATTTCTTTTGCCAGGCTGCAAAAAAAAAAAAAAGAAACACAAAGACAAAAAAACCCTGCAGACGTTGAACCCACTGGAATTTAGACGTCAGAGCGTTTTGGTATTGAGCAATGGCATCAGATGAAACATTTCTTTGCCTTCCGTTGTTTTTTGTGGTCACTTAACGTCGTCTTAAACCTTAAAAACCTTAAAATAAAATACAGAAGCTGGAGCCACGGTGACCTGACCTTGTTACGTAAGCGGCGACTGGAAACCGACAAACGCTGCGTTGCCGGTGCAGACTGGTGTGTACATTCGCCACGGCGACTACCAGCGGCGAGTGGTTAAAGTGAGCGTGTGGGCGTGATTTGTAAAGATTGTGTGTGTGGAAATATGTGAACAGTGGGTGTATGAGTCACCTCAGCGTGGGCCGCTGTTTAAAGGCCATTTTCTAGGAGATGTCATGAAACGGTTATTAGTGTAGATGTGTGTGCGTGTGTGTGTGTGATGTGGTTTCGTCATTTGAGTCGCGGCGCAGCAGGATTCCCCCCGTCGCACAGTTTAGATGAAGATATCAGAAACAGAAGGTGTCCACTTGAAGTTGCAGCGACGACGATGACGAACCAAATATTTGCACGTTCGTCTATAAATAAAGTGAATGAAACGTTGCTGCTGCTGCACAGATGAAGTGTGTGTTATTTTTTAAGTCTGGAGTTTTCTCCTGCATTCTCCTGATTATGTGTGTGTGTGTGTGAAACATTTGCCCGTGTGTTTTCCACCGTGGCAGGTGTGTAAAGGTGTGACCACCACAACGTCTTCATTGTTATTTATTTTTTGATTTGTACGTGAACTCGGCGCCTGATGATCATGATGCTGTTGTTGGTCACACACTGACCACACACACACACACACACACACACACACACACACACACACACACACACACACACACACACACACACAGATAAACAAGTGGTTGCATTTCTGCATGAGTCACAGTCGTGGGCAGCGGTGGAAAGTTTCCTTGTTTGGGTTCACCCCCAACATCTGACACCTTTAATACTTCTTTTATCTGACGTGAGCCAAGACTGAAAACTTTGATCAATCAATTCTTTATAATATTTGCAGATATAGAAACGATTTGATCCACATGAGACAAAAAGCAACAAAAATGTAAATTTATTTATAAACTTTAAAATAAATAAAATTTTAAATGATAAAAATCTATTATACAAAATCTTATTTTTAAAAATAAAATAGTCGTGATGAATAAATAAATACAATGAATTGATACATTTGTATAAATGTTATTCTCATATATATATATATATATATGTGTGTGTGTGTGTGTGTGTGTGTGTGTTTAAGTGTTTTAATTTAACTTAATTTAATTTAATCTTGAAAAACTTTATTTCTTCCCATTTGCATTTATTGAAGCAGAATTTTATAAATTTCATAAAACACAAATTAAATGTGACAACATGAATCTATGTTTTCACTTTGTCAATAATATTGGATCATTGATTGTTAAATTGATCCATTGATCCAGGACATGTAGACATTGTTATTTTCCTCCTATTTAGGTTATGTTTTTAATCTGGTCTGTAAAAGACCCAGGACCTGGTCCTGGTCTCTGGTCCAGAGCTAAGTGGTATTTAGGGTTAATGAGCGATGTTTGAATTTCTAATTGATGTCGGTTCACATGTTTAAGAATAATGAATTAATTATTAAAATTAATGTATTTAATATTAAAAATTACACCGATTCATCTTTAATAATCTGAGACAACCTGTTGAATGAATGAAAAATTTTTTTTTTTCATTTCTCAAGAGGAACACACTTGTTCTTCAGTGTCTGGATTGTTCCCAGTGTTTCCAGTCAACAGCCAATAGGAATCCTCCGTCCTGAACGCCAGCTGTGGCGACGTAACTCACAGGTCCAGATGTTCACACGTGTCCTGCTGCTTCTCTGACTGGTTTGTCACTGTAAACTTCACAAGTTGAGGCTTTGCTTCAGTTCATATTGGGATTTTGTACTTCATTGTCTCACACACCAAACAGTTGCACGTGACGCTGGACGTTTCCAGGCCTCGTTCTCTGCCGTTTTGGCTCTGTAGCGTTTAATTTGCAGGAGGCTTAACCTCCAGGTCACATGACCCCGGTTGTCGGGGAGAACATTGGTTTCCATGATCGACGTCACAGCGGAGACTTCCTGTGACGGTGAGTTCATTAAAGCTGCAACAAGAATACGTCTGATCGTTGTTTTAGGTTAAAGTTTATTTCACAAACACGAGGGTTTTTATGGTGATGAACGTTTTTTCTTCTTGAGTCTGAATCGTTTCAAGTAAAATCAGTTGATATGATTTTGATGAAACGTGTCCAACCTCCCTGAGGACACACGTCAGATCGTATGTTGTTTGTTCTCAGTAGTTTTCCACGCGTATGAGTTGATTCGATAACAGCAGCCGTGTTCTTCATCCGTCCTCCTCTTCCTCAATTGATGAATGAATGAATCTGTTGAGGATGAGACGTCATCGCTTCTAATCTTCAGGTATGAACAACGGTAAATGTCAGCTGATGGCGGCGAACCAGTCTGGTCATGCCTTCGCCCTTGTGTGTGTGTGTGTGTGTGTGTGTGTGTGTGTATGTGTGTGTGTGTGTGTGTGTGTGTATGCAGATGTAACATAAAAGTTGATCATTTTCTTGGCGATGACTCATCACAGCATGATCCTCTGTCAAAATCATGTCGACCTTTGATATTTTCTTGTTTTTGTGCAACCCCGTGGGCGATTGTGACTAAAACAATTCTTCAGTGTCTTGTCATAGTTCACCTGGTATCTCAAACATTTAGTAAAGTTCATATATAATTGGTTGTGATTTCTGCAGCTGCAACATGTTGATCGATTATTGTCTTCAGTGTCATAAACACATAAATAAAACTCGACAGGTTTTATCTGTAGGACGTTTTCACACCTTAGTGTTTTTCCACATAAATCAGTGAAATAAAGCAGATGCAATGTTGTTTAAAAGATTTAAAAAGAATAAAATAATAGTAAATTAACGCAGTCAGATTTTATCCTGTCACCATAAATATATTCATTCCTGTTAAATCATCGTTGGTTTGTATGAAACATGAGTCAAAACTAGAAACAAAACAACAGTTTCACTTCTTTACTAAATTTTGAGAAGCGTCTTGTCGTCTCATTTTCTTCTTTCACAAAAAGTCAGTCACATTTTGACATTTACATCTTATAAATAAAACAAAATTAAAAATATTATTGTTCTATAAATAACAGTGTAACAGTGTAATGTAAATATATATTTACATTTTTTTTAGTGTTTCATAGTTTTGCAAGAGCAATAAAAGAATAAACAAAATAAATAAAAAATAAACAGAAAAAACATTGTTTGCTTGATTTGACACAACTGATTTGAAACAACTTTTTATTTTTAATTCAATGATTTTTTTAAGTTTGTGCAAGTTACGTGACAACGGCTGAATTTCAGTTTGTTTTAAATCACCTTCACCTCAACCTTGACCTTTCCTTTGATTTAAAAAGAGCAAAGTTCACCTTTTATGATTCACTGTCTCAGCTTTGGCATTTAAATTTTTTCTCCTTCTCACGACTGAAACCCGCCGCTCGACAATGGTTCGGGAAAAAGGGCACCGGGTTCCCGCTCCGTCGGGGCGGATGAGCAGTAATCCCAACACACCGGCGTGGGCGCTATTGTGAGGGTGAGGATGCCTTCCCAGAAGTCCTTGCTGTGTCTACGCAGAGCGGAGACACACCTTTAATTTTTCCATCTGAAATATTTCCTCAGGTGCGAGAGGGGGAGGAAGCGTCAGGACTTCCCTTCCTGAGCTTCTGCCAAAGTGCATACCTGACGAGCAGGTATGAAAGCTCGCCGCTCCCTGTGACTGGAAGTGCTGACTTGTTGCGTGGGAGAGCGGTGCCCAAAGAAATGTTGACATAATCATGTGGTGATGTAACGCACAGGGAGTTCCAGTGAGTGTAATTTTCAGGAATATTGGAAATCGAAAATACGTTTGATTGGAAGTGCAGCCGCGTCCTCTCGCCCACCTGCTGCTGGAACAGCGACACAGAGGGAATTATAGTTGCAAAATAAAACATTTTGCATCATTTCCAAGACGTCGATTTTCCACTCGTGCTCAGATGACCACATGACAGAGCTGAAACCGCAACGAGGTTTCTGAGGCTCCGGCTTCTGCCAAATTCTCAACCACACGGGTCCGTGGATCTGAGGGTCTGAGGTGCAAACTGGTTGAAAAGAAAACATCTTTTATCATGTTTTCTTACTTTAATTTTTTAAGTACAGCTTCTTTATTCTGTCATTTTTCTCCCACTGTTTGAGGGTTCAGGAGAGAAAAGCTGGAAATGACGCTCAGACTGAACTGTGCTGCTTTGATTTGAAGCTCCAAGTCTCTTTAGTCAATTCTGTAGTCGAAATTCAGGCCAGATACAGATCGTTGATATTTAAAATAAGAATTAGGACAATACACAACAGAGAAACAACAAACAATCTGAACAATAAGTGAATTATGTAAAAGTAACTTTACTTAGTTACTATTCTGACTTCAGGTGACTTTTCCAGTGCAGGATGTTTCCTCCCCAGACGAATGAGAGTGTGAACGTCGTCACAATTACGTGTTTGTGTTTATGAACGAGACACAGACGCTTCAACCTGGAAACAAACTGACCATCGATCGCTGCTTGACAAGTTCATGTGTCCAAGATAAAGAAAAAAACAGCCGGTGGAAACACATTCTTCAATAAAACGTTCAAGTTTTTCTTCACATTAGATTCAAACATTTACGCATTTAGACTCGAAGATGAAAACATTAGAGTTCAGGGATCAAAGGTCAAAGGTCAACCGTGACAATGATTTTGTTTTTATTGTAAAACAACTTTTAAACCATTTACAAACATGTTTTTCTTGACCATCAGTTGTTGTTTGTTTGTCGGAGAAACAAAGTGAGTGAGTCCATCGTGAACTGTGTCAGACTGATCATAGTGTTGTTGTAGAGACAGAGTCAACAAGGAGAAGATCAAACACGAACACGTCTGACACATGTGACGCTGCGTAACTAAGGTTTCAGTCGTCATCAGTAAAATCTGACGAATAGACACGTTGGACGTTGATGATTAAAGGTGACGGACGTTTTTGTTCAAACGTTTCCTGGTTAAATCTTCTCAAACACGATGATAATGATCTGAATATTCTGGAGGTTTTAGATTCCAAAATGAATCAATAAGATGAAATCATCTGATCAGTCTCAAACAACAACAACACGGATGATTCAACCTCGTTTACTGAGGTTTTGCTACTGTTCGTAACAAAAAATCCTACAATTCCCAACAAAATGGAATCAATGAGACTTTGTCGCTCAGTATGTCATCGTTTCTTCTGCTTCTTGTTTCTAAAAATACATTTCTGAACGCTGTCGTTCGATGAGTCGTTTCTCTGGTAGTAACCTGCGTAACGACATTTGATTGCGATTATTTGCTGCTGATTGTTATTGATATCAGAGGAGCAGCCTCTCCTCCTTCCTCTTCTTCTTCTTCTTCTTCCTCCTTCTTTTCTCAGTTGAGTTTTCTGTTGACTCACCGGATGTGAATCACCTCAGACAGAGAGAAGCTCCGTTGTCTAAATGTTTGGTCAGGCGCTCTAATGTTGTGTAATGTTTGGAAAGTTGTGATAAATAAGTTCAGTGAAGCCTCGGCCTCGTGGCTGCTTTCAAAATCCTGATTTTGAAAAAGAAAAAAATGACGAGGCTGCAAGTTTCTAACAAGAGAAATCTTATGTCAGATATGTCTCGAGATGTGGAAGTATGATGCCAACGAGTTCAAGTAGGAAGTGACAGAAACAACAAGTTAAAATGAATTTCTGTGTGTTTAACCTCAGATAAACGACGTAGAAAAGTTCTTAATTGTGACATGGACACCTCTTCATGGCCGTTTTTACAGTTTCTTGAGATTCAATGAAATACTTATATGCATTAAACAAACAGTTTTCTGTCCTGAAAGTTTCTTAATTGCATTATTACGAACTTTTGCACGGCTGAGACAAAAAAATAAACAGCGCCTAAAATCAAAATGAAGATGTGAACAAAACAATTAAATAACTATATATGTGATGACTGTGCAGCTCCCTTGGTTGTTAATCTTGTCCAACCTGTTTGTCGTCTTCTGCATCGCACACCCTCCACAGTCATGTAAAAATGATGTGTTGCTGTTTCGCTGCAGCGCCACCGCTGCTTGTCAGCGGCTGCTGTTTCGTTTCATCCAGCTGCCAAACCAGACTGAGGTCAGCGGCGAGTCACGACCTCAGACTGACACACTTTGCCAATGTCAACCTCCTCCTCCTCACTCCTTCCTCTGCTCTCTCTTTCCTCTTCGCCGACGACGGCAGGAACTTCCACTTCGTCTTCGGTCCAGGAACATGCTTCCACTGTGGAAACACGGCTGCACGACACACATGCACTTATTTCCACAAGCAGACGACTTACACGTCTCACTTTTGCAACATTTAATCCTCTACGTTGTTGCACAAATAACACAAAGTATCTGAAACAAAAACGCTCTTATCAGCAATGCTCACATTCAAATGACAAGACTGACATTGAACGTCGTCATGCAAAGCAGACGTTGTTATCCACCACGTATGTGGATCTTCTCCTTAAAGACAGCTGCTATTATTGGACACTTATCAGTGTTAATGGACAGACGAGACACGTAGGTAGACACACACACACACACACACACACACACACACATGAACAGAGGAAACACACACGGGAAGAGTCATCATATTCAAAGCAGACAGGAATAGAAACAGACCACATGAGGTAACCACAGTGGCGTAAGCAGTAGCCATTACCTCAACAATGACCGTGACCAGTGGTAACCTTTATTGTGTGTGTGTGTGTGTGTGAATGCCTTTCCATAGTCCGGGTATTTCTGCTCTCCATGAACGTATCTGGTTTTTATATAAGGTAAAAAAAAAAGAAGCAGGGACTTACATAATTGTTGGCGCTTGAAGTTTCTGAGTGTGTGTGTGTGTGTGTGGAAAAGCTTGTGGAGCTGCAATTAAAAGTGTGTGTGAGTGTGTGTCCGTGACGCTGTCCTGGCCACGGTTGTGGAAATGCTCGGCCTCCCCACGCTGCTGGATGAAAGAATGGAGGGTGTGTGGAGCAGCGATGATGGCGGCGGCGACGGCGACGGCGCTGTTGGCGAGAATGTCGTGGCGTTGAGGGGCTTTGATGGTTGGATGGAGAAGAGAAACCGTTTCACTGCGGCACTGGCAGACAGAGACGGTGGGGAAAGTTGGGTCGAGTCCCATCTTCTGTAAACCAGACCCCCGTTTGTTTCGTTATGTGTCGTAGGGTTTGTTCTGTTGCTTCGTTGAAGGGTTGACACAGAACATGGAGTCGATGTGTCTGTGTCTTTATCTCTCCAGTCAGTAGTCAGTTGGTTGATAGTCGGTCGGTTAACCGTCAGTAGTCAGTCGGTTAATAGTCAGTAGTCAGTCGGTTAATAGTCAGTTAATAGTCAGTAGTCAGTCAGTTAATAGTCAGTAGTCAGTCAGTTAATAGTCAGTAGTCAGTTGGTTGATAGTCGGTCGGTTAACCGTCAGTAGCCAGTCGGTTAATAGTCAGTTAATAGTCAGTAGTCAGTCAGTTAATAGTCAGTAGTCAGTTGGTTGATAGTCGGTCGGTTAACCGTCAGTAGTCAGTCGGTTAATAGTCAGTTAATAGTCAGTAGTCAGTCGGTTAATAGTCAGTAGTCAGTCGGTTAATAGTCAGTTAATACTCAGTAGTCAGTCGGTTAACTGTCAGTAGTCAGTCGGTTAATAGTCAGTTAATAGTCAGTAGTCAGTTGGTTGATAGTCGGTCGGTTAACTGTCAGTAGTCAGTCGGTTAATAGTCAGTAGTCAGTCGGTTAATAGTCAGTTAATACTCAGTAGTCAGTCGGTTAACTGTCAGTAGTCAGTCGGTTAATAGTCAGTAGTCAGTCGGTTAATAGTCAGTTAATAGTCAGTAGTCAGTCGGTTAAAAGTCAGTAGTCAGTCGGTTAATAGTCGGTTAATAGTCAGTAGTCAGTCGGTTAACAGTCGGTCGGTTAAAAGTCAGTAGTCAAACGTCCCCAGCAGTTGATTTTCTAACATTTAAACTTCACAAATTTGATGAAACGTTTGACCTCGAGTAAGACGAGTAACAAGGCTGCACACGATGTTAGTGTTGTGTTGATAATTAACAACATTTTCCTCTAGCGCCACCAGCAGGTCAGAGTCTGATATCTGCCTCATGGACTGGCCTTCAATTCGTCTCCAGATCTTTATGGTTCTACATCAAAACTGGTTATTTGTCTAATGTTTTTAATGTTGCTTTTTTATTTGGCTAATGAAAGAATTTGTTTGGAAACAGTAGATCTCAGAAGTTACAACCATGTTAGCTAATGCTGCGTTTCTTACAGATCACAACAACAACAACAAAAAAGACCATGTAACTTATGGTTTAAGTTGAACATTGAACGTGAGTAACAAGGTTAAAGTGATGTTTGATTGTGACCTGATCCTCCACGTCAACGTCTCTGATCAACGATGAACGAAGCTACAACTGTTTGTTTCTTTAATGAGCAGGAACATTGAACCAGTTGTTTCCTGACACTTTGTAGCATCACTGCTCCTACAGATGTGAAGCTGCTGTTCTTTGGGACTAAAGCTGCGTCCTTCGTCTCCGTAGACGTCACAGGAGACAAAGCTGTCTCATTTCAAAGATAACATGCTAACGTTAGCTCAATGATAACATGCTAATGTTAGCTCAATGATAACATGCTAACGTTAGCTCAATGATAACCATGTTAACGTTAGCTAAAAGATAACCATGCTAACATTAGCTCACAGGATAATCATGCTAACGTTAGATAAAAGGATAATCATGCTAACGTTAGTGTGAAGATAACCAGCCAAACCTCCTCAGTGTCTTTAGGACTAAACTGTAACAGACTGAGGAACATTTTCCACCAGGTTTTCTTCAGATTCACGTGTTGTTGAAGCGTTGACACTCAGACCAACATTTGCAACATTTGATCATCACAAAAAGAATCCACTTTTATCTTCTCTATTGCAGCTGAATTAAACTTGATCAGCTCTGAAATGTCAACAAACATTTGATGAGCAACTTTCCGTTTTGTGTATTGTCTTTGATGATGCACGACGACCTTGTGATGCTCACGACACCGTGTAAATATATTCATCGACATCAAACCGTATGCAGAAGTAGCTTCTTTATTGAGCGGCGGAGGGGCTGCCCTCACTTTGCATCATGGGAAGCCCCCAGGATGATGAGGATTTGCATGCAGAAAAAAAAAATATCAAAGGCAGTGACACAAACATACCGACGGGTTATTCGTTGGTAGAGCGTCTGAGCTGCTTCTGTTTCCCATCGTACATGAGATAGGAATTCATGCTGAGAAGCAGCGAGAGTGTGTGCGTGTGTGTTTTACTTGTAGTGGAAACTCTTTGGGAATCTGTGCCGAGGAATGTCTGGGCAGGATTTCCTCTTTTCCCCAGCGGAGCAAACCATTCACACACGCTTTTATCTGTACAACAGGAGCACGTAGCAACGTAGCAACATCTCGGCTCTGTGTGCACGTCAACGTCCAACACGTCAAACACGCCTCGTGGCGCAGACGACTCCGGTCCAAACCATGATGCGTCTGATGTGTGTTACCAAATCTCTAAAACATTAAACTCTCACTTTCTCTGACTTCTTCTTTCTCCACTTCACTGGAATGTAACTTCAGTCTGACCTCGTGACTCATCTCTCCCACGCTGACCACACCAGTGCTGTCTGTCCGAAACACACTCTCACACGCTACACGTATGCCAACACACACACACACACACACACACACACACACTCTGTTGCGTCACTGTGTTGTGGTGTGGCCTGTAACTCACAGACAGCTGTTCCTGCTTAGCTGTCATGTCAGCCATGATGTCAGAGCTTTGTTGTGTGTGATTGGCTGACGTTGGAGAGTGTGTGTGTATGTGTGTGTGAGTGTGTGTGT
Organism: Polydactylus sextarius; assembly: GCA_016801845.1. NCBI lineage: Eukaryota > Metazoa > Chordata > Actinopteri > Polynemidae > Polydactylus > Polydactylus sextarius. Next base: position 26,228,627 of record CM028913.1, read on the forward strand.
GTGGGAGAGAGATGGTCGCTCGTGGTCATGGACAAAACGCCGACCTCTTACCTTTTTACAGCAGAGCTCTTACGTCCGTCTTGTCACCACAGTGTGAAAATATGTTGCAGAAAAGTTACACGTGTTGACGTGTGTGTGAATTGAAGCTGCAGTTTCTCTTTAACTGTCACACAGGATTTTAGTTTAAAGGATTTTAAAAAGTCCAGTTTTAGACCTTTTTTGTCCAGTTTTTATATCAAAAGATGCTGAAACTTTATATCAGTGACAACTGATTCCAGTCATCAATGTTAGTTACATGAACCATAACCTATATTGAACATAAACATACATAACATACATCATTTAGTAAATTCTTGTAATGTAACAATGGATCAAAGTAACAAGTTGATGACGTTTACTCCTCATACACTTCACCTGGACACGCCCCCTGTTCCTCATCAGCCAATCAGAGCGCTTAGTTCGGTGGTTGTAGTGTGTAGTAGCAGCTTCACTCCTGCTGTCAGACCTGAACGTTAGAAGATTAAAGAGAATTAAAGTTTATTTCTTGACACAAACTTACAGTTGAGACATGAAGCAGCAGCAGGTGATGGAGGACGAGCTGACGCTCTTCATCACCAACATCAACTCAACATGGACCTTTCCTGATCTTTTCTCAGTTTTCATCAGAAAAGAGATAGAGTTGAATGAGCATCCAGCAATTAGACCGAGCCCTGGTTAGATTCATGTCCTAGAGATATTTTAATTTCAAAACAAACAAAGTGGAGTCAGAGACAAAAGTGAGGTGTGTTACACACTCATTCAGGAAACATTTTCTCAGATTAAAAGTGTGTGTGTGTGTGTGTGTCCAGTCATGGTCACCATGGTGAAATCTTGCTAAAAAATCGTCATGACAACTCAGGCCTTCGACAGCCATGTTGTAAGCCAAAACACGTAACTATCTCCTACGCATCAACAGCATTTACAAACTCACTCACAAACACACACACACACACACACACACACACACACACACACACACACACACACACACACACACACACACACACACAACACAAAGACACCCACACGCAGCAACACAACAACGTATATGACAACAGATTTAAAACGAGCAACTTGTTTATGAGACAAAATTAGTTTGTTGTTTACCCGACACAGACTGATGGAGCTGACACACACACACACACACACACACACACACACACACACACACACACACACACACACAACTACAGACAGATAGACCCCCCTTCATCTCTTCCTGTATCTGACCCATTTTCCGAGCCTCCCTCCTTGTTTCCAGTGGGGTGGAAAACACTAGTGGAGTGGAGCAGGACCGGTGGAGATGAGCTGGGGGTGGGGGGGTATCAGGGTGAGTGAGTGCATCCATTAACCCTCCCTGAGGATCTCCCCCGGGGGGGAGGGGTCTGATAAAGGTGGGAGGTTGTAACAGAAAAACCTCTTCCTGTTGTCTGGTGCAACGTCGTCAGCGTCCATCTTTTCTTCTACACTTTGTCGTGTTCGGGTTCATTAAAGGGACGATGGCTGTTTATGTTTGTCTTAATTAAAAACTTTACTTGACTATTAACCGACTTACTTTGATGTTTTTAATTAGTTGATGTTTATGATGTTTTATCTGTCTATTAATCTATTGACAGATTCATCTTCTGATTGTTTCTGCGTCACAATATTCAACAAATTTAATTTAAAAAAAAAACCTACTTTGATCTTTGTGTTTTCTCTAAATTTCCACATGGACAGTAGAGCTTCGTCTTTGGTCCATGTTGTAAAAATAAAACCGTGTGACAGTCATGTCATTGTCTTTGTAGTAACAATAACACGCGTGTCCTCTGTTTGATGACGTGTTCGCAGGGAGAATTGGTCTTCTGACATTGGAGTCACGGTTACATCACTGTTTTCACGGTGTTTCCTCGTTGTTTGGTTGTGATTTTCTAACAATGTTGCAACTCTGTGAAAACACTTTGTGAAAACAATACAGTTATTCTGTTATTGCAGACAAATGTCAGACAGAGTTCAAACCAGAGCAGGTTTGTTTAGATTAAACATCATCAGGAACCACAACTTCTTCTTCTGTTTGAATTTTTGTCATGATTTTTCTGTCTGAATCCTCCGGTCGCAGGTTTGTGGTCCAGCGATCGAACGAAGGAGTCGCCCACTCGTGTCTCGTTCGTCGGTTTCATCCTGTCACCATGTGATGTAAATGGAAGTGAAAAAAACGCCCACTCTCCGCTGCTCGGTGCCATGACAGTCATATGACATCAGTACAGCAATGACACAGCTTTATTATCACCTGAGATGTTTCAGGGGAAATTTAACATCGACTCCTTTTCATCTTTTATCTGCATGAATTTTAATGTGCAGTGGAAGGAAACGACTGCGGATTACAAGACTTTACTTCAGTTTTTTTTAAAAATGAATCTAAAAGTTTGACATGTTGCATCAAATCTACCAGTGTGTAACGCTGGAAGAGTGTGTAGGTGTGTGTGGCAAGGAAGTGTGCACTTTCACTGTGTGTGTGTCTGTGTTTTGTGTATGTGCTAATCCTGGAAAGAGAAGTGAGACACTTTTTCTAAAAATAGATCTTCCACTGTAGCTTTCATCACTTCCTCTTTTTGACACACACACACACACACACACACACACACACACACACATGTATGCACGTAACTATAACAACGCTTAGCGATTTCCTTATCTGACATTGTGTGGTAACCGTGTGTGTGTTTGATTGTGTGTGTGTGTGTGAATGGAAAGCAGTCTGGTGTAATGGCACAACGAGTGGGCTGAGAAACAGCTGGTGAGTCCGGTTATAACGCACATGAACGATCTCACACACACACTTATTTCATGTCTATAGGTTCACAAGTGTGTGTGTGTGTGTGTGTGTGTGTGTGTGTGTGTGTGTGTGTAAATTACTGAGAAAGGGTGAGAGTTGGAAAGCAGTGTCTCACAACGTGACGTAGGTTTCTGGTGTTTTCCAAACCGAAAAGTGGAAGCGGCGGTGGAAGTGACGAGGATGTGATGTCATCAGTTCGCACCGCCGCGACCCCATAGCTCTCGCTGCTCTGCTCTTTTTGTCTCACTTTGTTTGTGTGTGTGTGTGTGTGTGTGTTTGTGTTTTCCGACCATCTTTACGCAGAGTGTGTCTCTCGTCTCGTCGTCGTCGCTCTGCAGCAGAGTGGGCGTTCACACGGCCTGTTGCTTCTTTTTTTTATGAATGGGATGTTGTTTATTCTCTGACTATGAGCTATTTCTGTCAGCGCTGATGATGAACACATACAGTGTGACCACTTCCTCCTCTGTCGCTCTCCTTCCTCTGATTGGTTGAGGACTCCTGTCGATGGTAAAAGCGTCTTTTGAGGTGCCTTTTGCTTGTTCTTTTCAGAGATAATTGATAAAAACATCCTGTTTCCAAAGGGAGTAACAGAAACAGTTAAATTATTTTTTCCAGATGATGTAACATGTCAAACTGCCCACGCAGAGAGAACAAATGTGTCTTTCATTCAGACATAAATTACAAATCGGACATTAGTTGATTTTAATAAAAACCTTTTCTTGTATTTTTCTTTGTGTCAAATGTTGCAGCTAATGTGTCTCATTTAAGGCTGCAGCTAATGCTAAAGCAACAAAAAGAAGGATTCAACTCTGATAAAGTGCTAAAAAACCAGCTAAAATTAGGATGTTAACAAAGCTGAATTATCTTGCATTGTCACAGCACTAACAAAAACTCACAATACTTTTTTAATTGAAGAAGAATTGGATTATTTATGCTAACGTTAGCTTGTTTTATACCTTACAAAGTTACAATGTGAATAAAATGTACCTGTATCTGTCCTCATGTAACCTCACAGTCCACACGCTAATGTAAGGATTTAATAAAACGTAGGCTCAACCTCATGCTAACATTCGCATTAGAGAGAATTTTAACAAAAAACTTCATCACATCAGGATATTACAATTATTAGTAGCTAAAATTTTATGTTAAAACTGTATTAGCAGTAAATTATGTTTATTCCTGTAAAATGTATGAAGATGATAGTTGACACGACACAGCAGCAAATAGTTAACATGGTCCTTCACATCTGGAAGGTGAATAGACAATTAACAGCTGGATGGTGAAGTGTCTGCATGTGGAGCAATGTGAGTAACGTTATTAATGTAACTAACATTACGTTAGTAATGTAACGTTACTAACGGAACTTTAGTAACATAAGTAACGTTATTTTAGTAATGTTACTTTAGTAACGTAACTAAAGTTATGTATAGTAACTAGTAATAGTATAGTAACATAATGTAACTTTAGTAGCATTAGTAATGTAACCTTGGTAACATAACTTTAGTAATATAACTTTAGTAACGTGTCTTTAGTAATGTTAGTAACATAACGTTAGTAATGTTAGTAACATAACTTTAGTAATATAACTTTAGTAACGTGTCTTTAGTAATGTTAGTAACATAACGTTAGTAATGTTAGTAACATAACTTTAGTAATATAACTTTAGTAACGTGTCTTTAGTAACGTAACTGAAGTTATGTATAGTAACTAGTAATAGTATAGTAACGTAACGTAACTTTAGTAACATTAGTAACGTAACATTAGTAACATTAGTAACAACTTTAGTAACGTGACTTTAGTAATGTTAGTAACATAACGTTAGTAACATAACTTTAGTAACGTAACTTTAGTAACGTTAGTAATGTTAGTAATGTTAGTAACGTAACTTTAGTAACGTAACTTTAGTAACGTTAGTAACGTTAGTAATATTAGTAACATAACTTTAGTAATGTAACTTTAGCAACGTAACTTTAGTTACGTAACTTTAGTAACATAACTTTAGCAACGTAACTTTAGTTACGTAACTTTAGTAACGTAACTTTAGTAACGTAACTTTAGTAACTTTAGTAACGTAACTTTAGTAACGTAACTTTAGTAACGTAACTTTGGTAACGTTAGTAACGTTAGTAATATTAGTAACATAACTTTAGTAACGTAACTTTAGTAACGTTAGTAACGTAACTTTAGTAACGTAACTTTAGTAACGTAACTTTAGCAACGTAACTTTAGTTACGTAACTTTAGTAACGTAACTTTAGTAACGTGACTTTAGTAATGTAACTTCAGTAATGTTAGTAACGTAATGTTAGTAATGTTAGTAACGTAACGTTAGTAACGTAACTTTAGTAATGTTAGTAACGTTAGTAATGTTCAATTCAATTCAATTTATTTTATTTATATAGCGCCAGGTCATAAAAACATTTATCTCAAGTCTCTTTACATAGAGAAACCAACATTTCCACAATGAGCAGCTCTTGGTGACAATGGAGGAAAAAGTCCCTTTTAACAGGAAGAAACCTCCATCAGAACCAGACTCAGAGTGGACGTCATCTGCCTCGACCGGCTGGAGAGAAATGAAGACAGAGAAAAGAGAAAGAGAAGAGACAGAGGAAAGAGGGAGGAGGACGGGGGAGAGGGGGAGGAAGACAAGAGGGAGACCAGGAAGAGACAGTAGAGACTAGATGTTTACTAGTAGTTGTTAAAGTAACATTATCATTACTATTAATATTACAATAATAATAATAATAATAACAATAATAATGATGTCGTTGAAGGTCCATGTCCCACCTGGACCATCCTCAACTATCATCTTTATCATAAAGGAAAGTTTTTAGTCTAACCTTAAATGTAGAAAGGGTGTCTGCCTCCTGGACCCAAACTGGATCTGGTTCCATCAGAGAGGAGCCTGATAACTGAAGACTCTACCTCCCATTCTGGTCTTAGAGACTCTAGGAACCACAAGTAAACCAGCAGTTTGTGATCCAAGTGATCTATTAGGATAATAAAGAACTATGAGCTCCTTAAGATATGATGGAGCCTGATCATTAAGGACTTTATATTCCAGCAGGAGGATTTTAATTCTATTCTAGATTTGACAGGAAGCCAATGAAGAGCAGCCAGTACAGGAGAAATATGATCTCTGGTCCTACTTCCTGTCAGTACTGGTGGTTCTGGATTAACTGAAGGTTTTGATGAAGTTACTGGACCACCCTGATAGTAGAGAGTTACAGTAGTCCAGTCTAGAGGTAACAAATGATCAGTTAACTTTTCAGCTTCCTTTTTAGACAAGATGCTTCTGATTTTTACAATATTACGTAGATGGAAAAAAGCTGTTCTAGAGACTTGTCTAATATGAGATACAATGACATGTCCTGATCAAAGATTAGTCCAAGGTTCCTCACAGTAGAACTGGAGGACAAAGTGATGACGTCCAGATTAGCTATGTGATCTGAAAATGATGTTCTGAGATGTTCAGGACCAAGTATGATGACTTCAGTTTAGTCTGAGTTTAAAAGTAAGAAACTCTGAGTCATCCAGGTCTTTATGTCTTTAAGACAATCCTGAAGTTTGATGACCTGGTTAGTTTCATCTGGTTTCATAGATAAGTACAGCTGGGTATCGTCTGCATAACAATGGAAGTTTATATTGTGCTTCCTGATGATGTTTCCTAAGGGAAGCATGTACAAGATAAAGAGGATTGGTCCTAACACAGAACCCTGTGGAACTCCATGACTAACTGCAGTACATGTGGAAGACTCATTGTTTACATGAACAAACTGAATCTATCTGATAGATACGACTTAAACCAAGAAAGTGCAGTGACTCTGATCCCAACAACATGTTCTAGTCTATGTAACAGGATGTTATGATCAACTGTGTCAAACGCAGCACTAAGATCCAGCAGGACAAGAACAGAGACAAGTCCATTGTCAGAGGCCATAAGAAGGTCATTGGTAACTTTCACTAATGCTGTTTCTGTGCTATGATGAGTCTGAACCCTGACTGGAAATCCTCATAAAGACTATTCTCATGTAAGTAATCACATAGTTGAGCAGCAACAACTTTCTCCAGGATTTTGGACATAAAAGGGAGATTTGATATAGGTCTATAATTATCTAGATCACCTGGGTCCAGAGTAGCTTTTTAAGTAATGGTTTAATTACTGCAGCTTTAAAAGCCTGTGGTACGTAGCCTTTTACTAGAGATAGATTGATCAGATGCAAGATGGACGTGTGAACTAAAGGGAGGACGTCTTTAAACAGCCTGGTTGGAACAGGGTCTAAGAGACAAGTCGTTGGTCTGGATGAAGAAACTGTTGTAGTCAGTTCAGATCTATGGGAGAAAAACTGTCCAGATAAAAATCAGCTGTTACTGCTGATTCCAAGTCTACTGCACTGGGTGAAATATCAGCTCCTGAAGTGGGAAGGAGGTAACTGATTTTATCTCTGATGACAATTTTATTAGTAAAAAAGTTCATAAAGTCACTACTGCTGAGGTTTACTGGAATAGACGTCTCCACAGAGCTGTGACTTTCTGTCAGCCTGGCTACAGTGATGAGAAGGAACCTGGGTTGTTCTTGTTTTCCTCAATTAAAGAAGAATAGTAAGAGGCTCTGGCCTTTCTGAGGACTCTCTTATATTCTATGAAACTATCTCTCCAGGCTACATAAAGTTCTTCTTGTTTGGTTGAAGCCACTTCCTCTCTAGAATCTGACTGTTGCTTTAAAGCCTGTGTTTGTGAGTTAAACCAACTCTCCTCCTCTGATTCACTACCTTCTTTCTCAGTGGGGCAACAGCATCAAGTGTTGAACGTAGACAAGATGCAACGCTGTCAAAACCATGATCAACCTGAGCAGCAGTAAATTTAAGATAGTCATCCTCTGCTGTGTTCATATATGACACTTGGATAAATAACTGTTGTTTGAATTTAGCCACAACATCGTCAGACAGACACCTACTGTAGTGAAACTGCTTCTCACGAGTTGTGTAATCTAACACAGTGAACTCAAACCTTATATAAACCTATATGCTGAGAAAAGACAATTGAATCTAACAACAGGTTAAACACAGAACTGAGGCTGTTGTTATCAACATCTACATGAATGTTAAAATCACCACTATAATAACTTTATCTGTACTGAGAATTATGTCAGATAAAAACTGTGAAAATTCAGTTATAAATTCAGAATAAGGACCAGGACGATACACAGTAACTACCACAACTGGTTTTTGCATTTTCCAGTTTGGATGTGAGAGACTAAAAGTGAGACTTTCAAATGAGTTATATCTAGTCTAGGTTTAGGATTAATTATTAGATTAGAGTTAAAATGGCTGCAACTCCTCCTCCTCGGCCTGTGTCTAGAGGAATGTGAGTGTTAACATGAGTTGGAGGAGTTGATTCATTCACACTAACAAAATCCTCCTGCTTTAGCCAAGTTTCAGTGACACAGAATAGGTCAATATTATGATCAATTATCAAATCAGTCACTAATAAAGATTTGGATGGAAGTGATCTTATGTTTAATAATCCACATTTAATAACCTTATGATTTGATTCTACTGTATTAGTTGTGTTAATCTTAATTAGGTTGCTATGAGTAGCTCCTCTTTTTGGTTTAATAAACTTGGGTGGTCGGGAGCAGACACAGTTTCTATACATCTATGAATGGGTGATGCTCTAACTGGAGCACAGAGAAGCTGTAGGACTGAACTCTGCCTCTAATTCTAACTCTAATGTTAGTAACATAACCTTGGTAACATAACTTTAGTAATGTAACTTTAGTAACGTAACTTTAGTAACGTAACTTTAGTAACGTTAGTAATATTAGTAACATAACTTTAGTAACGTTAGTAATGTAAAGTTAGTAACGTAACTTTAGTAACGTAATTTTAGTAACGTAACGTTAGTAACGTAACTTCAGTTACATAACGTTAGTAACATAATGTTAGTAACGTAACTTTAGTAACGTAACTTTAGTAATGTAACATTAGTAACGTAACGTTAGTAACGTAACTTTAGTAACGTAACTTTAGTAATGTAACATTAGTAACGTAACATTAGTAACGTAACGTTAGTAACGTAACTTTAGTAACATAACTTTAGTAACGTAACTTCAGTAACATAACGTTAGTAACGTAATGTTAGTAACGTAACTTTAGTAATGTAATGTTAGTAACGTAACGTTAGTAACATAACTTTAGTAACGTAACTTTAGTAATGTAACGTTAGTAACGTAATGTTAGTAACGTAACTTTAGTAATGTAATGTTAGTAACGTAATGTTAGTAATGTAACTTCAGTAACATAACTTTAGTAATGTAATGTTAGTAACGTAATGTTAGTAATGTAACTTTAGTAATGTAACGTTAGTAACATAACTTTAGTAACATAACTTTAGTAATGTTAGTAACGTAACTTTAGTAACATAACTTTAGTAATGTAACTTTAGTAACGTTAGTAACATAACGTTAGTAATGTTAGCAATGTAACTTTAGTAACATTAGTAACGTAACATTAGTAATATAACTTTAGTAACATAACTTTAGTAACGTAACTTAAGTAATGTAACTTTAGTAATGTAACTTTAGTAACGTAACGTTAGTAACTTAACGTTAGTAAGGTAACTTTAGTAACGTAACTTTAGTAACGTAACTTTAGTAACGTTAGTAACATAACTTTAGTAATGTTAGCAATGTAACTTTAGTAACGTTAGTGACGTAAAATTAGTAATATAACTTTAGTAACGTAACTTTAGTAACATAACGTTAGTAACATAACTTTAGTAATGTAAATTTATTAACGTTAGTAATGTAACTTTAGTAACGTTAGTAACGTAACGTTAGTAACGTAACATTAGTAATATAACTTTAGTATTGCAACTTCAGTAACGTAACCTTAGTAACGTAACTTTAGTAACGTAACTTTAGTAACGTTACGTTAGTAACTTAACGTTAGTAACGTTAGTAACGTAACTTTAGTAATGTTAGCAATGTAACTTTAGTAACATAACTTTAGTAACATTAGTAATAGTTTTCAGTGTGAAAATAAAATTTATTTTTATAATAGTTGTTAATAATATGAATGTGTTTCCACAAGTGTCGCTGTGTCAGCCTGTTTGTGTTAATTTGCATGTTACTTCACCTAAAAACTGAACTGTTTTCATAAATGTCAGGCATTTGATATGTAACCTTGTAAAACACCTGACAAAATACACTTTCTGTACAGTATGTTCATCTGCTTGTGTGGATGTATTGACACCGATGGGTCTGAAGGTCTAAGGTCTGAAGTTTTTCAGGTGAAAATTTTAAAAGACAGGTGCAGTCCTGTACATAATTACCCCCAGACTGTAAACACACTCATGGATTACGTGTGTGTGTGTGTGAGGTCAGAGTGGGAGGAGATGTGATTGATGTGTGAACTAAACGGTTTGTGAGGTCTGGTTTGAAAATGACAGAGACCGTCTCCTCGACTGACGCTGATGATCTCTGATCAAATGTCTGAGGCTTCAGATGAAGATGTGTATGTGTTACAATGTGAACACACACGTATGTGAACACCACCAAACTCCACCATGTTCATATCAACATGAATTGACATGAAGTCATCGACACCAAAAAACCTCACATTAGTGAGACCACACAGGAAACCTGGAGGAAGTGTTGTAAATGTTTGGATGAAATCATGTCAGTGTTACAGTGTCAGAGAAGAGGAAATAATAATAGTGACAGTGAAGATGTAAAAGAGAGGTCAACTCACTCAAAACACAACCTACTGCTGAAACGCTGCTGGAGTAGATTTGAGTTATTTTACGTTGTTCAAGTCTCCGTCACAACATTACAAACTCAGTGAAAATTTGTGCAGCATCTCGTTGTGACGAGTAGAAACTCTGCAGCTGCTTCATGTTGAAGGACATGTTTTATAATTAACTGTCTGCTGGTCCTGGATGTTTAAATGCATATTATTGTGTTTGATAATTAATTAGAAATGAAGGTAAACAGTTGAAGTTTGTTTTCATCTGTGCTCTTTCAGACGAATCTATCGCCAAAATCCAGTATTGATGCGTCTGGCCGCCCCCTGTGTGTGTTTGAAGCGAGTGTTTCTCCTCCACTGCTCTTTCCAGTTGATGAACAGTAGTTTTTCTGTCGATGGGGCTTATGGATCGGCACATTCGGTATCTCTGCCTCCTCAGTCACTCACACATGAAAACACAACAGCAGCAACAACAACAACAATGTAGATTCAGACCTTCATGCACCATCAGGTGATGGGGTGGAGGGTGATGGTCCTTTTTCAGTTGGTCATTGTTAATTTGTACATTTTGTACATTGTGTAGATGCTCACAGAGCTCTTTTACATAAACCTTGATGGATCTTGCACATCAGGCCTGCACATGTTGTTGGTGTGTTTTAAAAATCAACAGGCATGACTTAAAGCCTGGTAATAACCTAAACTCACCAACAATTCTTTAGTTGTGCCTCCCCGAGAACATCATCAGTAACGACACTGCACCCTGTCAGTGCTGCATAAGATCGGCCTTTGTGTTCGCTGTTTGTGGAAGTTAATCTGCGTCTTGAGTTGTAAATAAATCTGCTGGCAAGTATGATGTGTATTCATGTATTTTGAAGACACTGACGATTCTCATGCATGAAGTTAAATCCAGCCTGGGCGGCCATAGACTTGAGGCCTCTAATCCTTGTTCAAGGTTCAAGTCTGAATCCACAATTATACCCAATTTATAGCTTTAACTTTATTGAAGCTAAACTCTGACCTTTAACTGTTCTTCTTTTTCACTGAAAACAATGACTTCAATTTTGTTTTTATTTGAAGAAATTTGTGCAACATCCAGATACAAGCATTGAGCTTGTATGAATCTTTCGTCCGTTGGTGTGACTGTGATGTATATTTGTGTCAAACACATTCAGTTTTGTTGTTTTCTATCATCTGAGCTGCTAGGAAGTTGTTGTTTTAAACAGAAGAGGCTCCGACATGAAGCCTTGAGGAACTTTCTGTTATTTCTGTTATTTGTTAGATCCTGCAAGAAGAAACTGCCCAATCATGTTCACAGCTATTCTGATTGGCTGCAGAAAAAAAGTCCATGTGAGGGGAAATGTTTAAGCAGCCAATGAAAACGTAGCCTCAGGTCACGTGATCTGCAGCAGTGTTGGAGCTACATACACACTCGTGTCTGTGGCTCCGGCAGGTGAAGTGTATGAGGAGAAAACGTTGGAATAAAAACAGTTTAACAACATGTAACACTGTTACATTGTTACATGGAGACAGAGAGAAGAAGCTGCTTCTCCCGATGCCGTGGCCTCTGTCTCTGACGTCTCAGGACTCAGACCTGATTCATCAGCAGAGTCAGAGATTCATTAACAGCTCGGCTAAATTAAATTAGTCTTTTTCTCTGTGTCTTTCTCCAACGACGTCGCTGAAGGAATCGTCTCCAGGGTCACGGCGGCGACCAGACGACTGTGACGTATTTACTGTAGTCGAGGTAAGCTGGGGAAACCCTCACACACACACACACACACACACACACACACACACACACACTAATCCAGTTAGATTGGTCTCAGACACATGCTGATCCACTTATTTCTGGATGGACAGCGCTGGGCGATCCCAGTGTTTCCCAGTTCTAAGGTGCTTAAATGGCATCACGTCAGGAGGGAACACCTCGGACTACAAAGGATCCCGCCACTGCGCTATTTTTACGTCTCAACCCGGTGAGTCAACAAAAACGACGGCACAGGCCAAGAAGCGACTTTCACTCAGTCAGCAGAGTTTGCATCGCAGAGAGAGTGAACCGGAAACTCAGAGCTAAGCCAGGGTAAGACACTTTCCCCTACGCACGGGCTCCGTCTGCACAAAACTCCTAATCACTCGCCAGGAATAGTCACGGACACAAGCTCTGTGGAAATTATTAGCAGGAACGAACGAACAATCAGCGGATGGAAGACCTTGGGGCGCTGCCTTCATCCACCAAACACGCACTGCTTTTCCATGTGCTAGAAAACCATTGATACCATTTGTAGTGTAAGTGTGTGTGTGTGTAAATCTGTGTTTTCTGAGAGCCTCTTCATTTAACAACACTCAACAAACAAGGCCACAAGTCCACACAGACGCTCTTACCCAGCACTCACAGTGAAGTGACGCTCTGCACAGCTGTTATATTCTCTTTTATTGTCTTCTACACACACACACACACACACACACACACACACAGTCGTGTTTTCATGCCTTCAGGGGACATTTCATTGACTTCATTCATTTCCTGGAGACTTTCCTGGAAACTCTAGAGATCTCAGCTGTTGGTACCACTTGTCCAACCTTTATCTAAACTGACTTCAACCTGAGCCAGACCTGAAGTCATGTCTTGACCTTCATTTTTGATTTATTACATCATGGGGACCTGCTTTTTGTTCCCATAATGGAGTCAGGTCCCCACAATGTGAGCGTGTAGACAGGTTTAAGTCCCCACAATGTAGGAAAAACACACACACACACACACACACATTGTACTTATGTATCATACAATTACACCATATAAACATACAATTTAAAAAACAAAACAAGTAAATTTGTAACAAAGCGACGGTCAGGTGTGTGTCGTGGTCGTACAAGTGTCGTGTCGGCCTCTCGTTCATGCTGATGCTCTGTTCATCCGTGTCAGAGAGCGAGACGACTCTCAGCAGAGACTACTGTGATGTCCACTCCACTAAACAACCTTTCTGTCTTTATTCACGTTGTTTCTACTCGCTCTGCTTCAGTTTATTGTATTTTGCTTTCTTTTTACTTCAGTTTTACTTTCTGTGTCAGAAGAAACAGTCATTTCCACATTACTGCATCTTTCGGACGGTTTTAGTTGTTTTATATAAAGTGTTTTCTTCCGTCATTTAAAAAAAAAGGAAGATAGAAACACAAACACAGTTTGCCTGTGGCATATATATATATATATATATATATATATATATATATATGCCTGCCTGAATCAGGGTCATCGGTTTTTAATGCCATATCAATATTCATTCAGTATTCTTACGTATTATGGTCATCATTCTTTTAATGTGTTTGTCATTTCAAACAAAAAAAAAAACCTGCAACTCACCCGTAATCAGTTGTACATGAAATCCAGCTTCCTGGTCCTGTTGTTATCAATAGAGAGTATTGATAATCCACCAGTCGTTCCCGTCCCATAGCGCTGCTCAGATAGTTCGTCATCAGCTGAAGCTTAAAAAACAACCACTGTGCCACCGTTACTGGTATAGTTAGATATGAAAATGCTACAAACGTCACAAAATGATGCTACACTGAACCAGCTGATAAGATAAACCGGGCATTAGGCATTAAACTAAGAATCAACCAACAAAAACAGTTCAATTCCATTTCAAAGAATATATAAAAATAGTTGTAAACACACAAAACTAAACAATACACTGAAAGCTGAGTAATTAAGTCATTAATATTATTTATTAAGAGGAACTATTTTGGGGGGTGGGTGACCTGCTCATATGAACCGACCACGCCTGTATATACAGTATATATATATATATATACTGTATATACAGGTTATGTGTGTATGTGTGTGTATACACATTTATATACACATCTAACTCATGTGAAACAGTCGTCAGCTGATATGTCACAGGTGTCAACTCATTTCAAGGTTTCTTCTGAGGACTCAGATAGTAGAAGACCCAGATGAGAGACATCAAAGCCATGAAGAAGATCAAAGGTCTGGCTACGTTAGCAAACTTCACTTTGTTAGTTAACGTGGCCTAGTTAGCTTTAGCATCCATCTTCTCCATGTGTTTCCTCTTCAGTCAAACCTCCTCAGTGTCTTTAGGACTAAACTGTAACGGACTGAGGAACATTTTCCACCATGTTTTCATTCAGTGTCACGTGTTGTTGAAGCGTTAACACTCGGACACCTCGGCTCTCTCTGATTGGTCAGAACCACAGTAACAGGTGTGCGGTGCTTTGTGATTGGACGAGCAGGACTGTGACACAACGATGACGACGAGACGAATAATAAAACAACTGAGACGTAGAATGAACCTGCAGATTAAATCACAGTCTGATGGTTGATGATCACGTTGATCAATCAAGGAAAATGATCGCTCACTATCACGAGTTGAAGGTCGTTGTGTGTGTGTGTGTTGCAGCATATGCTCACTGTTGTCCCGTGTGACCGAACGTCTTGTCTCACATGGAGAAGACGAGTGTAGAGAGAAACTGAGGTTTCAGCTCGAGGAGACATGGTGGTGATGATGAAGGGGGAGGGGAGGCACATAGCTCTGGGGAAGTTTAACCATGTAAGTGTGTGTGTGTGTGTGTGTTTTCAGCCAGAGGTGAACTGCAGGATGTTGACGTTGATGCGTTCTGATGGACTCACACACAGACACAGACTCTGCCTGTGACTCACAGACAAGACCCCCCCCTCCCCCCACCCCCACGGGATGGCCCAGGGAACACACACACACACACACACACACACACACACACTCATATGCTTGCCAGGTTGGATATCTGCTGGAGCCACTCATGGATCTTGTTCTTGAAAAAGAAAAGGATTCGTCTGAGCAGAGAGGAGGGTGGTGTTGGTGGGGGTGGGGGTGGGGGGTTCGTGAACTTCCTCTGTGAAATTAGATTGGTGGTGATGGGGGGAGGAGGGGTTTGGTGCTCACCTCTGGCTCACCCTCACACCGGCGTGAATGTGTGTAAGTACAATGTCGTGTTGTGTTTCTGTGCGTGGGACGTGAATAGTCCTCATTGAGAACCGGGGAGCGTTTCCGGGTGCACGGCTAACTGAGCACACAAGTTTTAAGGCAGCGATAAAGATGGATGATGATGATGATGAAGAGACGGAGGAAAGCGAGTTGTAGCTCTGAGCCAAAGACTTTCCCTTCGTTTCCCACTGACTCACTGAACATTAACTCCACATTAAAACATGAGTAAAACATTTACATCGGCCATCGCCTCGCCGCCGCCGAAGACGCTCGTGTGGAAGGAAAAGAAAAGAAACAAAACGTTACAATCTTGCAGAAATGAAGAAGCAGCCAAAGGGTTAATAACGTGTGACGCCAAGCGTGCGCTCGTTATAACGGTGCTGCGAGCGCAACGATCATCAGTGGGTCATTTTGAGATTAAGTGACCGTTCATTAAGAGACGATGTGAAGATTCAGAGTTTGAAGAAATGAACTTTATCCTTTCACTCTTTAGTTTTGCAGAAATCTGCCAACTATCCATGTGTCAATGCATCTATTGTCCCTCACATGCTCCTGAAGGTGAGTTGTGGGAATTTTTTTTCCGAATCATTGTGTGGTAAAAAACAGAGTTTCATACTGATTAAAACAAAAAAGGAGGAACAATCCCATGCAGACTAAAATAGAAGTGAGGGATATATTTTATTGGCAGCAGCAGGAGGACGAGTCCGTTTGGTGTTTTATGATTTAGAGCAAATCAGAATTGAACAAATGGACTTTTTCTGTGTGTGCGGGAAAATGTTTTATGTGTTGGTTCAGAGTCAGTGAAAATATGAAGTTTAAGTGTGTGGAGATGAACTGCATGTTTGGATCATATTCCATGAGCCCTGTGTGCTCCTCTTTTAAAAAGCTTTTCTGTCAATTATCTAGTATGTCTAGTCTGTATTAAACATAAATTAATTAAACAAAGATTTATTAAGTAAGATCCTCCTTTGTTAAATAGATAATCTGGCTGCATTAGCAGCCTCCATGTATCAGTGTAACATGTTTTTATTTCAACTTGAATATGTTTACTTCTCATGCACTTCACCTGATTTAATCTCATCAATCTTTCACCTTCGTTAAATCAGTTTTTATCAGAATGTAAACATCTCTGAACAAACTAAAAATGCATCAGAAAGAATCATACAGATCAGTTTACATGTCCCCATTTAAACGTATATGATTGTTTCAACTTCACACAGAAAAAACAAACTGAAACTGAAACTTTAGTGAAACTGAAACAATGTTTGACTTTTGGTTTCAGACGTTTCTCGTATGGAGGATGAACAAAGGTGAATGCCTCACTATGGTTTATCATTTCTGACTCTGACGTATGTGTTTTTCTGGTGAGTTGGGATCATCAACGTCTGGCGTTGGTTCGTTTTGTGAATCCAGTGTTTTCATGTGAACTTTCCCGTAGTTATGACCAAGGACGTCAGGACACCGTCCTCGATGGGACAAGCTGATAGATAGAGGAGGTTATAGAGGTTTTCAATTCAGTTAATTTCAGTTTTATTTATATATCACCAGGTCATAAAAACATTTATCTCAAGTCTCTTTACATAGAGAAACCAACATTTCCACAATGAGCAGCTCTTGGTGACAATGGAGGAAAAAGTCCCTTTTAACAGGAAGAAACCTCCATCAGAACCAGACTCAGAGTGGACGTCATCTGCCTCGACCGGCTGGAGAGAAATGAAGACAGAGAAAAGAGAAAGAGAAGAGACAGAGGAAAGAGGGAGGAGGACGGGGGAGAGGGGGAGGAAGACAAGAGGGAGACCAGGAAGAGACAGTAGAGACTAGATGTTAACAAGTAGTTGTTAAAGTAACATTATCATTACTATTAATATTACAATAATAATAATAATAATAACAATAATAATGATGTCGTTGAAGAATTTGAAGCCAACTGCTCTGGAGTCAAAACTACCTGTAAAAGAGAAAGGGGGTGGGGGGAGACACAACTGAGAGAGAGAACAGATGATCTTAATAACATGTAATATATTGATATAAAGACATGAAGTGTGAGGGAGAGACAGAGACTAGAGGAGTGAGGGACAGAGAGAAGAGGAGCAGTGTATTGTCAGAGTCTAATCCTATAGCAACCTTTCCCTGGTGTCCAACCGAGCCAGATCTTTTTGGTTTTGTTTGAATCATCCATGACACAGCCTCACTTTTCCCTCTGCGTTCCTTTCATCTGCGAACCTGTTTCTTTTTTCCTCCACATGACTTCACGAGCGAATCGTAGATTTGTTTTATTGCATCTCGAGCTGCTTGTCTATAGCGAGGGATAAACCTGACCACTTAGGCATCTGAGGAATCCACAGCATCATCACATTCTGGTCTAATAACAGTAGGACGGTCTGATTCCTATCACCTGCAATGTTGTAACGTCTGTGTGTGTGTGTGTGAGTGTGCGTGCGTGTGGTGTCTTCATACCATAATAGGCTTCTCTGAATAACTGTCCCATAATTCTAGTCTCGTGAGAAGATGCAGCCGACTCTGGCCTCAAAAGGAGAGAAGAGACGGAGAGAGAAGGGGGAAGATAGTGGCTGTAACTCTCACTTTCATTCTCTGATTCACACACACACACACACACACACACAACTCTTATTCATCCTCCATGTCAGACATCAAGGTTTTCCAGAAGGAATTGCAGGCATCCCGAGAACTATCTTCCTGATTCCTAAAGGCTTAACGTTACGCTCATCCTGTCTAGAACCAAAGCCAAGACACACACACACACACATACACACACACACACACTCATTTAAACACACATCCTCTTGGATTGAACTGAATTTACGTCGTGATGGAGCAGCAGGGAATGCTGCTGTAATCCTCACTGTGCTGAAATACAAATGATTTATCTTACAGTTGAACACACACACACACACACAAAAGGAAAAACCACAGGAGCAATAGAGGAATAAACATATAAATACAAACGGAGGGTGAAGTGGACACTCGGTTTTGAACAAGAAAATCAAAATACTTTAAGACATGATGAGCTGTTGAAAAATGTTTCTGATCTCAGTATTTTCTGAAACTTCCTCCCATCAAACTAGAGAATGAGACGAGAATTGAGCCAAAGTTCAACTTGTAGTTGTTCTGTTTTACCTTTCTAGACCTAAATGATGTGTGGATCTTTTATGTGACTCTTTTCAATATTTTCAGCGTTTTCAACTCACACGGCCGACAGCACCGTGATGTGATGGATTCTGATGAAAAATGTGATGGAAAAAACATCTGAACGGAGTCAGTTCAGCCTGGTGACGTAGCTTTGGTTCATTCAGTTGGTTTTGTCTTCTACAGAGTAAAACCGGGCCTAGAACTGCGCCCTGCAGGACTTCACATCTAAACATCAGGTCTGGCACAGTCCTGAAGACAACGGTTTTAGTCAGAGGAAGAATCGCTCCCTTCAGCGAGGAGGAGCTGAGCTGGAGGCTGAGAGATATTTGAGGTGGACGCCTGGAGTCGTGCGACTGGTAGAGACGCGGGGCTGATCTGGACCTGGACTGTTGTGGGTCTGAGGTGGATCTGAACATGGACAGATGTGGTTTAGATTTGCTCATAAAAATAAAATGAAAATAATGTGAGATATAGTGATATGTGTTGTTTTGTTTCTAACCCTGGTGATTTGCTGAAAAGCTTCATGATGTTTTTTCTGGTCATTTGTGGCTCATTTTGTTTGCTCACTCCTCCTCGGCGCCGGCGGCATCGCCGTTGTCGTTGAGTGCAAACCGAATATAATCAGAGATATTTCACACTCGTTGCTCGAATCCCACTCGAGTTGGAGATCTCTCCACGGCGTGAACGACGGGTGAGTGAGTGCTTCAGAGGGCGGTGTGAGCGGCGTGCGGCCGCTCGTTTCGAGTGCTGTGTCCGTGAACGACTCTTCTCCTCTCCCTCGCCACTCGGCGGGAAGAGAGGGAGCGGAGCTCGTGGAATTGAGAACCCTCATCCCCCCACCCTCCTTCACCATGGAGAGAGAGAGCCGCCGGGTCCACGTTAAGTGCTGCCGGGCACTATTACCGTGAAAAGGACCCCTCTCCAGGGTGTCCTTTTAAGTGTCTGCTGAACGGGACACTATGAGAGCCTCGCCAACGAGTGTGTGTGTGTGTGTGTGTGTGTGTGTGTGTGTGTGGTGGGGGGGGGGGTGGGGGGGGGGGGGGGGGTGTATAATGCGTTGCTGGGAAGGTCTGTGCAGCTGAAACCAGATCAGGTTTGTGTGACAGGCACCGCGTGAGTGTGCATTTATAGAGCAGCGCGTGTGTGTGCCAGGTTACAGTATTAATAGACGGCAGTGTGTTTGTACAGGACACTAATAGCCTCATAGCTGATATTAGTGGATCAGTTTCCATCACACTCTGTGTCGTAGAAGCGCCTGATTCAGCAGGTGTCCCCCACCGCCGCCACGTCCAACGTCCTCGCTGTTATTTAGCTCCTTGGAAAGTGTCTCTGTGTCCTGAGGAGGGATTTTGTGGCTTGTGATGTGGATCGACCCCCGAGTGAAATGAGGCCAGGGGTGTTTTTCAGTCACAGGAACTTGTGTGCATCACATGTGTGACGGCATGTTTGAGTCACGTGAAAGAAAATAGGCTGAGATGAAACTACACAAAAGAAACGCGTCTGTTTTTGTTACTTTGGTGTCATTGATTATTCTTTCGGCTTCCAACCGCACGACAAAACTAAAATCGTCATTACGACTGATCTCGCCTGAGCTGAGGTCAATTGGTTTGATTAACTGTTTTTTTTTTTAGCCATTTTTGCCTTTGATCAGAGACAGTGTAGAGATTCAGGAAACAGGGAGGAGAGTGGGGGAAGGACACACAGGAAAGGTCGACTTGGTCGGGATTCAAACCGACGAACACGGCACAACGTGGTGCGCCTCAGCCACTCGGCCATCCAGGCGCTCCTGGTTAACTGTTTTACATCATCTGAGACACAACATCTCTCTTTTTTTTTTTATTCCTTTAGCAAGTATATTCTTTTTGTATTTCCTGTAAGAACCTGTTTCCTTTTGCTTGAATGCAACTTTCACCATAATATCATCAATGTCCCAATAATTATGACCACATCACGTTTGTGGCTAAAAGAAAAAGAATTTACTTGTTTGTGAAACTGATTCTGAAGTTTTCATCTAGTTTCATCAAGTTTTTAATTCATCTACACTCATTGTTTCGTAGAGAAAACCATCTGCACTAATGTCACTTTTATTTGTATTTATTCCTCAGAATTTCTCAATTTATTATTTTGTGTTTCCAATAAGAAGCAAAATAAGACAATAACTATAAATTGTAGTAATTTGACATTTTGTTCTACAGTTTTAATTCTTTTAGGTTTTTCAAACTCGATCTACCTCAGTCTATCAGCGTCGACGTGCAGCTCCAGGGACTCTTGTCCTCATTGGAGCATCGTCTGTGCTTGTTGGCAACGCCCGCTCTTGAAAAAAAAAAAAAAAACCCATTCAGGACGACGGCGATTGATTTGTGGCTGAGGGCGACGGGACCAGGGAGTTGTAGACAAAGCTAATGAAGTGTTGTCTTGTGTTCAAGTGGTTTGATTCCCCTGAGGGTGGAAATCATTTGCATGATTTTGTCGGAGGATTTCCCAGAGGTGCATCAGCGTTGAGGGATAAAAACCAAACATTGCCCTTTCAGGTTGATCATTTCATCTTCTGTAAACGCATTTATATATTTTACAGGTTTGAACAGGAAAACAACAAACATCGTCTGAACTCTCAACTTTTGAAGAGTTTGACGAGTTTAATCTCGTTTCAGTCGTTTGTTGAAGTTGTGTTTCCATGAAATGACACTTGACATGTACATACGTGTGTGTGTTTGTATGTTCATGTGCACATGGGTGTTACTCAAGCTTATAATTACACTGACAGGACGAGGCAGAGCAGAGTAAAAACACGCATGAAGACCGTATGTGAGCGAACGCACATACGTACACACGTCAGTTTAACAGCACCATGAGTTGGCAGCGAGCTCCTTTTCCACCTCAGGTCAGGCTTAGTTCATGCACAAAGTGTGTGTGTGTGTGTGTGTGTGTGTGTGTGTGGTAACCCTGCTCCAGTTTTATTTTTAAAGCGAGCTCAGACAAAGGCCTCCAGTCAGACTGCTCTGAGAACAGGACCTTGGGAACATGACCAGTGGCTGTTGCGTCACAGTGTGTGTGAGAGTGTGTGTGTGTGTGTGAGAGAGAGTGTGTGTTTGACTTGTCTCTTGTAAAGGAGTTGCTTGTTCAAGCTGAAAAGGAACAAAAAGGAAAAACACTCTTGACGCTCCTCCTTGCCAGATGTGCAACACACACACACACACACACACACACACACACACACACACATATATTATTAAGTTGGAGTTGCTGGACGTTTTTAATGTCACTGGACGTCACCGTGTGATGTCATAGGAAGGATTTTATTTGCAGTAGGAGCAATTAACACACACACACACACACACACACACACACACACACACACACACACACACACACACACAGACACACACACAACAGACACACCTAGCAAACAGTTTTGAGGAGTAGAATTGAGATGAGGTGAATAACAAGAAATGTGACAAAAGGATGAAAAGAGACGAGTGAATGTAGACGTGATGGGTTAGTATCCTCTCCTCTCTCAGACCTGCAGACACCAGAGCAGTCAGGAGAGGGAAGCCTGGACTCATTACATCACACACACACACACACACACACACACCCTCGCGAGTATAATCTGTCCCATAACTACAGCGCTGCCAGCTCCGTCTTTCCTTTCTTTCTTTCTTTCTTTTCTTTCTTTTTTTCCAGCGCTCATGACGCACTCTGGTATAATGAAGCTGTTAAAACGAGTCCGGTCAAGGGGAGAAGGAGGGGGAGGAAGAAGGGGGAGGGTGGAGGTGTAAAGTGACACCACACCAGGGCACTATATTTACAACGTGCCTCTTTAACACACTGGCTATTTATAGGCCGCCAGATCTTTTCTCAGCGTCCGCCGCACGCTGCTGCACCGTCACAAACAGCGGCATCAGATGGCACCGGTGGATTCACACGCTGCCAAGAAAACGAAACAAAAAAGTGGGGGAACACGCCTTGTCCTGTAGCGTGTTCCTGTGTAAAAAAAACAACCAAAAGCGGCTCTCGCCGCCCTCTGACCATCTCTGCACTTTGCGTATGAAAGAAGAGACGAGACCAGCTCTTCTTTAGGTGTCTGGGTTTTAACTGACGTTTGACAGGACAACAGGAAAAACAGGTGAGGTCATTTTTGTGTTTTTAAGAAGTGTTACAGAATTACACGCAAACATGCAAACGTCAAGAAAACAGCTACAAATAGTTTGTTCCCTGGAGCCTGAGCTGATCAGCAGAGTTCAGGAGCTTAACCCTAACCCTCCTCGAAAACCACGTTTCCCGAGTCAAACCACATCCTCAGGCGACCTGCTGCAGGTGAACGGTGTACACACCCTGAAACAACTAAAATGTGGTCTCAGGTCACCACCACATCATCAACGGAGGCTTTGACAACAAAGAGCTTCTCACATTCAGGTTTGTCCTTCAAAATAACAAAATACTCAACAAAACATTGAATAATGAAATAAAATCCTCCATTTACACATTTGATCAGAGTCATCCACAAAATGAGGCCAAATGGACACGTTGTCTTCAGGCTACAAATGTGCAATGTGACATAATCAGTCGTAAACAAAGTAACAGTGATCAAAGTTACGCCTTAAATTGACGTGAATTAGTGACACATAAAGATTTACTTGTTGAGGAGCTGCTACGTTACAGCTGACAAAGGTGTTCTCGCTGTGGTTTTTGGAAACAGAAACAAGAACGTGAACTTGTAGCGTTTATCAGTGTTGAAGAAAAACACTTAAAGGAGACAGAGAACGGTTGATCCTCGTCCTGTGATGTGACAGACTCAGTAAACGTTGGTTGGATGTGTAACGACTCAGAAGCTTCATAAAAACACAAAGATATTTTGGGGTTTAAACTCGTGGTTTTCACTTATTTGTCGTCTTTTCAACCAACCTCATTATGAAACACAAGCTCTTGACTGATTGGCTCCTTCACTATCACATGACTGTAGCTTCACCAACAGACGTGTTTTTACAGCTGATCTCCTCTGAAGGGAGGAGGTGGAGTCAGAGTGGGGGGCAGTGACATACAAGTGACGTCACAAACAACCATTTTTAAATTGACCCATTTTCTAGAAACTTTTCTAAAAGAGGAGTTTCTATGAGGAGACGTTCAGAGTTTCTAGAACGTTTCACATGTTCCTGAACCTGGACGACTGTTGTTCAACAGAGACGAGGTGGAAACGTTTTTTATGGAAACGTGTCAATCATCTGTCACATTTACATCATGTGACCAGAGGTCACAAAACCAAAAGGAACAAAACCAACCAGTGACCAGAGCAACACTGCTTTTATAACACTAAGATATAGAACGTAGCATCATAGCATTATGACAATATAGAACAACGTTATAACAATATGATAATATAACATTAGAACATTAAAGAACATTAAAGAACAGCATTTTATCGTTTTATCTGTTCATGACGTGTTTGTCTTATCTTTCCACGGACGATAGTTTTATGAATTATTTATGTTTTAATTGTTTGACTTCATTGTAGCCCAGTGACCGGGTATACAAGGCTGTGTTTAGTTGGACGCTATTACCCATGATGCTTTGCATGTTGATCATGTGGTCTGATGAGCTCCATAATGGTAACAATCAAATTATCATCAAGTTTTCACATTTGGCCTCTTGTAACGTCTCCACCTGCAGATCAAACGTACAAAAACACAAACAAAGTGAAAATGAAGTTGATTGAACCTAAAAGTTGTTTACTGTCTTTGTGATTATTAAAAATACCTGCAACAATGATAAACTGATTTGAACTGAAAAAAGCATCTGGAAACAAGCATCTCAGCTGGTTTTATCGTGTTGTAACTGGATCAGTTGTCTGTAAATGTATTAAAGCTCAAATGATTCTTTTCCTTCTCACTCAGTTCGGTTTCCAAGCTGCTGCTTCACTGTAAATGTAAATTTTTCTAATTATTTTCAAACCTAAACATAGTTTTTAAGTTTGGTTAGATCCTTTTGTGCGACATCATTTGTTGAAAAGGAAAATAAAAACCAACAGGATCCAGCAGACGTCTTGTAAATGTCACTTCACTTTGTTAATATTGAACATTGACAGTAGATTTAAGGAGAAACACTTTGTGAAGCCGCCGTAACAAAACAAATTCAACACAGAACAAATGTCACGTAAAACATAAGACACAATAAACAAACACCACGCGCTTTAATAAATTATATTTGTATGATCATAAATATTTAATTCTAATATTTTTATATGGTTTGGATGAATTTTTTTTCATCAAACTTTTTAAGTTTGAGTTCGAGAACAATTTCTTTATTTTGTTGTTGTGACCTGTGTCTTTGTGTTTCTTTCCCGTCGGGCATGACACTGAACTGTGTTGACAATCTGAGGCTTTTAAAACCATAATACAGGTATGTGCTTGTGGCGTCTGTGTGTGTGTGTGTCAGTATGTGTGTGTTTGTCAGTGTGTGTTTGTCAGTGTGTGTGTGTGTTTGTCAGTGTGTGTGTGTGTGTGTGTGTGTTGTGGTGGTCTGTAGCGACGCTGCTCTGAACCCTGAAGTGACGTCATTTGTTGGACCTGTCACTGTCGGTGGTGGAAGGAGACGAGTTGTCTTCCTTCAAGGGAGTGTGTGTGTGTGTGTGAGTGTGAGTGTGTCAGTGTGTGTCTGTGTGTGTTTGTCAGTGTGTGTTTGTCAGTGTGTGTGTGTGTTTGTCAGGGTGTGTGTGTGTGTGTGTGTGTTTGTCAGTGTGTGTGTGTGTGTGTGTGTGTCAGTGTGTGTGTGTGTGTGTGTGTGTGTGTCTCGTACGATGCATCGCTGCGCTGCGAGTCGTGTGTTTACTCAACAGGGTGTTAACGTCAGTCAAGGAAATCGATGTTTATCCTCACACGTGTCAGGGGAGAAACATGTGTGAGTGTGTGTACACCACTTGCTTTGCCATCATCCTCTGCACTGTCACCAAACACACACACACACACACACGCACTGATATGTCCTGACTCAGCCTTTACTGAGCCTGTGTTAGTGGATACACCAGCCAGTTGCCTGCACAACCACAGGACAGAGCGATGGTAGTTTTCCATGTGTGTTGGAGGCTGGAGGGGTGAGGGAGGGTGAGGGAGGGTGAGGGTAGAGCGGGCTCTATTATAATATCTCAATGGTGGGCATTACGAGAGCGTGCGTAACGATACAGTCAGATTTTAGCGAGTGCGTAGGACTCGTCCACTAATAACAGTCTCTCACTGAGTCCCGTGGGAGGGTGAGGCCGGGGGCGAGGGATGAGGAGGGGGGAGGGTTGGTTGGTGGCGTCCACTTTCCCAGCTCTCCCTCTGGGAGTCTCCTCCAGCTGCTGCCTTCGCCGCTGCAGCTCCCAAAACCTCGACCCGACGTCGCTGAACCTCAGCGGCGGCCTGCGCTGACATCATCACTACACAGCGTCCAAACGCACGGCGTCCTGCATAAGACGTCACTGCCGCCAGGCGTGCACGTCGGTGTTGTAGTTCTCATGAACGCCGGACGTTTAAAATATTTGCGGGTTGCTATGAAACGGTGACAAACACGGATATTTACACTGGATCAGTTCACTTGTGTTTGACGTGAGAACATGCAGCTAATACTGTTTGTTCACGTATGACACATGGAAGACGCCACATGAACACAGCTGCAGGTCTGAACTCTTGTCTATGCCAACGGGGTCAACTCAATTTACACGTGACAATGTAACTGGACCAGCCCAGTGTCAGTCGGGCCGATGATCTACAGGTTTTATGGGCCGGTCAGACCAAATAGCACGTCGGTCCATCGGGAATCCTCCCAAGTCTCCCGACTAGCCACTCCCAGCCTGAGTCTGCAGAGGTTTTCTGTTGATGATGATGTTGTTTCATGTCGATATGAACATGGACACGTGTTCACATTGTAACACATACACATCTTCATCTGAAGCTTTAGACATTTGATCAGAGATCATCAGCGTCAGTCGAGCAGACAGTCTCTGTCATTTTCAAACCAGACCTCATAAACCATTTAGTTCACACATCAATCACATCTCCTCCCACTCTGACCTCCGCACACACACACACACACACACACACACACACACACACACACACATATAATCCATGACTGTGTTTACAGTCAGGGGGTAATTATGTAGAGGAGTGCGTATTCAAATGATGCCGCGCCCATCGGTGTCGATGCATCCAGACAAGCAGGTGAACGTACTGTACAGAAAGTTTATCGATCTAGTGTGAAGCACCAGATCGGTAGATGTGAGAAGTCATTCATACAAATTCAGGCTGCATCATTGAAAGTTTCTTACTTTAACTGTACCTGCAGAATCACATCAGTTCATGTCTGAATTATGTTTAATTCAATTCAATTTATTTTATTTACATAGCATCGCAAGATCATAAAAACATTTATCTCAAGTCTCTTTACATAGAGAAACCAACATTTCCACAATGAGCAGCTCTTGGTGACAATGGAGGAAAAAGTCCCTTTTAACAGGAAGAAACCTCCATCAGAACCAGACTCAGAGTGGACGTCATCTGCCTCGACCGGCTGGAGAGAAATGAAGACAGAGAAAAGAGAAAGAGAAGAGACAGAGGAAAGAGGGAGGAGGACGGGGGAGAGGGGGAGGAAGACAAGAGGGAGACCAGGAAGAGACAGTAGAGACTAGATGTTAACAAGTAGTTGTTAAAGCAACATTACCATTACAATTAATGTTACAATAATAATAATAATAATAATAATAATAACAATAATAATGATGTCGTTGAAGAATTTGAAGCCAACTGCTCTGGAGTCAAAACTACCTGAAAAAGAGAAAGGGGGTGGGGGGAGACACAACTGAGAGAGAGAACAGATGATGTTAATAACATGTAATATATTGATATAAAGACATGAAGTGTGAGGGAGAGACAGAGACTAGAGGAGTGAGGGACAGAGAGAAGAGGAGCAGTGTATTGTCAGAGTCCCCCAGCAGTCTAATCCTATAGCAGCTTAACTAAAGGATGGTTCAGGTCCATGTCCCACCTGGACCATCCTCAACTATCAGCTTTATCATAAAGGAAAGTTTTCAGTCTAACCTTAAATGTAGAAAGGGTGTCTGCCTCCTGGACCCAAACTGGATCTGGTTCCATCAGAGAGGAGCCTGATAACTGAAGACTCTACCTCCCATTCTGGTCTTAGAGACTCTAGGAACCACAAGTAAACTAGCAGTTTGTGATCCAAGTGATCTATTAGGATAATAAGGAACTATGAGCTCCTTAAGATATGATGGAGCCTGATCATTAAGGACTTTATATTCCAGCAGGAGGATTTTAATTCTATTCTAGATTTGACAGGAAGCCAATGAAGAGCAGCCAGTACAGGAGAAATATGATCTCTGGTCCTACTTCCTGTCAGTACTGGTGGTTCTGGATTAACTGAAGGTTTTGATGAAGTTACTGGACCACCCTGATAGTAGAGAGTTACAGTAGTCCAGTCTAGAGGTAACAAATGATCAGTTAACTTTTCAGCTTCCTTTTTAGACAAGATGCTTCTGATTTTTACAATATTACGTAGATGGAAAAAAGCTGTTCTAGAGACTTGTCTAATATGAGATACAATGACATGTCCTGATCAAAGATTAGTCCAAGGTTCCTCACAGTAGAACTGGAGGACAAAGTGATGACGTCCAGATTAGCTATGTGATCTGAAAATGATGTTCTGAGATGTTCAGGACCAAGTATGATGACTTCAGTTTAGTCTGAGTTTAAAAGTAAGAAACTCTGAGTCATCCAGGTCTTTATGTCTTTAAGACAATCCTGAAGTTTGATGACCTGGTTAGTTTCATCTGGTTTCATAGATAAGTACAGCTGGGTATCGTCTGCATAACAATGGAAGTTTATATTGTGCTTCCTGATGATGTTTCCTAAGGGAAGCATGTACAAGATAAAGAGGATTGGTCCTAACACAGAACCCTGTGGAACTCCATGACTAACTGCAGTACATGTGGAAGACTCATTGTTTACATGAACAAACTGAATCTATCTGATAGATACGACTTAAACCAGGAAAGTGCAGTGACTCTGATCCAACAACATGTTCTAGTCTATGTAACAGGATGTTATGATCAACTGTGTCAAACGCAGCACTAAGATCCAGCAGGACAAGAATAGAGACAAGTCCATTGTCAGAGGCCATAAGAAGGTCGTTGGTAACTTTCACTAATGCTGTTTCTGTGCTATGATGAGTCTGAACCCTGACTGGAAATCCTCATAAAGACTATTCCCATGTAAGTAATCACATAGTTGAGCACACACGACTACACATAATTCATTGTCGTCACCTCCTCCAACACATCCTATCACCTTGCTTCCTTCTCCCTTCCTACACCTCCTCCCGCCTTTTTTGTTTTTAGCCCCTGGCTCCACAGTCTCTGTCAGTCTAAGTGTTGCCTCACCATCTCTCACTGGCTGTCATCCCTCGAGGTGAACAGTCTCGGTTTTTCATGTTCACAACCTTCACAACTCAATCTCAGCAGGACAGAGAACAGTAACAAGAAGGGGGAGATAATCTTCTGAGAAATATAGAGGGAGGATGAGCCTGAGGGAGGAAGACGAGGAGGAGGAGACAGGTTGTCCTGTATCAGGCCTGGTTGAGCCTCAACATCGATCTCATGAATAATAGAGCTGCGGTGGCCATGCGATGATATTAAACGTGACATCCTGAATCCACTGCAGTTCACAAACACTCGTGTGTAACCTTGTAAAACCCACGACTTCAACTGTTGAACTGCAAAGACTTCAAGTTTTCCAAAAAACAAAAGTAACCAAAAGGTCGTTGTCGCAGTCAAAGTTATTCCTGCTCAGCTGCAAATCACTTCATCAATATGAAAACATCTTCATGAAATAATAACGAGTCGCCTGCTAAACAAGACAAGTTCCCGTCTTTTCCTCATGTTTCTGCTTCTTAATAATAAATAAAGAAACAGTTAAAGTCCAGTCGCTGCTCATCACTCATTCACCGAGACAAAAAAACCTGGTGACGAATCTGCAAGTCTGCATTTTTCTTCCCCACATTGTGTCTCTGAGATTTGTTTTACTTGTTTTTCTCTTCATCCATTTATTCATGCAAGTAACTGAAGCAGGAGCCCAGAAATAAGATGAAATACACCAGCCACTTTAGTTTAATTTTTATTTAACTTTAATTAATTTATTCTCTGTTTCTACTCAACCCTGTGGCTCCAGACACAGAAGAAAACATCTGACGATATAGTTACAAGATTTTGACAGAAAGATTTGCATAGTACATCTGAACGTGTGTCTGAACGGAGAGAGCAGCTCAGAGCTTCAGCTGACGTGGAAACTAAATAGTTTGCAGATTGTTTCTTTAAGTTTGATGATACATATGTTGGATGTTGATCTACAAATGAAATGAAATGAAATAGATTCTATTTTACATTTAAATTCATTTATATTCATTTATATCCACACGTTTCAGATGGAAGAATTTGTTGCCTTGAAAACTGTAATGAAAGTGCTGAAACTTGTTTCAGATTTAGTAAATGTAACAAAGTAGTTGCGTTAAGTTTGACATTTCAAGTTGGACAAAATTAAATCCTTGCTGAGACAAGAGATGATGAATCAAACCAACAAACTTTGACTAATGTCAGTCTTAACACGTTGTTGAGTTAACGAATCTTTCTAAGGCAACAATGTTACTTTTGATTGTAATAGTTTGTTTTAGTTGCAAAGTTAAATTAAACTTGGACTTTATTTTCTAACATTACTTGATCAAATTATGATCTTTAAATAAACAAGCTATTACAAGTTGCTTTACATTTAGCAGCTGAATGAATCATGTCAAAGACTAATTGACATCAGAGACAATTCAGGTGATTTTACAGGATCTCACAGGTGAAAGAAGGAGGGAAATGAAAAGGTTAAGAGAGGTCATGTAAACACTAAAGGAGAAGAACACAGAGGAGGACAATATTTTTTCCCACATCCTTCGCCCCCTTCTCGCCCGAGGCCTGTGGAGAATTATGACTGCAGGACTTGCCCTGTCATTATGTTATTATCTTCTTATTGCCCTCAGATTTTGACATTTGTCGTTGCTTATTTTCATCCAAATTCTTGCACAAATACACATAAGCCACTTTTGACTACTTGTCCTGATTTACATTAAAGCTCAATGAGGGGATCTCCTGCTCAGACTTGCAGTCGGTCAGCACCGAGAGGCAACGTTAGCATGTGCAGAACGCATCAGAGCAACCTGGAGGTATATGCAAATTCTTCACTGTTGTAAGCAGCAAAAAAGAAAGAGAAGAACAGATGGAGGGTTACGTAAACGCTCGAGTGGAGGGCAGTGTGTCAAGACTGCAGCTGCTGCTCGTCAGGTCACAGCCAGCGGCTGCACAGAGGAGGACTGACATTGTCTGAAGCAGAGTTATGAATGAAAGTTTTGTCTGATAAAAAGTTGCTCAACATCCTCTGACTCACAGCTCGCAGCAAAACGCAAGAAACACTCACAGGAGATATTATCTGTGATATTTAAAACTATGCAGGAACATCGTCTGCAAAATCATGAGACAGTCGCTGATAAATAAACGTTCACATTCAGTCTCTCCGACCCCCTCCAACCTTGAACACATCACGCTACATACACATGCAACGTGTCCAGACCGTCCTGCACAGCAGGAATGAACATATGTTATATGCAAATCAGATGGCCTGCAGCAGGCTGGAGAAATGACATGTTTGAGACATGACCACGTGAACTTTGTTTTGTTTGCAGGACAGAAAAGAGTCAGAGCAGCGTCAGTGGAGATGATACGACACTGAAAATGAAGAGATGTGTTCAAACTGTTCGTATCTTTGAGTCGTTGGCAGGTTTGTAAGTTCCATCACACACATGTCACGTCGCCACGAAAACTAATTGTCAAATGTCTGTCATTTTATTATTGAGTCTCAGTTTGTTTCATCATCTTAGTCTAGTTTCATCAGATCATCAGTAGTTTTAGTTTGACTTTTATTTCTGATGAATTAAGAACGACTTTATTTACTGAAGCTCCATGTTGATGTTGGTGATGAAGAGCGTCAGCTCGTCCTCCATCACCTGCTGCTGCTTCATGTCTCAACTGTAAAACCGTTTGTGTCAAGAAATAAACTTTAATTCTCTTTAATCTTCTAACGTTCAGGTCTGACAGCAGGAGTGAAGCTGCTACTACACACTACAACCACCGAACTAAGCGCTCTGATTGGCTGATGAGGAACAGGGGGCGTGTCCAGGGAGGACCAATAAAAGCGTAGCCTCAGGTCACGTGATCTGCAGCAGTGTTGGAGCAACATACACACTCGTGTGTCCATGGCCCCGGCAGGTGAAGTGTATGAGGAGAAAACGTCTTCACGTCTGAATTAAAACAGTTTAACAACTTATTACTTTGTTACTTTGTCACATTGTTACTTTGTTACATTGTTACAGACTGAAGCACGAGGAGATTGTGATTTTACTTAAATTAATCTGTTTAATAAAATGTCTGCAGCCCCAGCACCCCCTAGAGACCAGCCACCACCTGTCAAGATGTAAATTTAATTGGATAATAACTGATAAATGCAGTTTGTTTTTGCCTCTGTAGCATCTTTCAGCCCGTTGTTTTGGTTGACGTCTAATGTTTTTGCAGTTACGATGGCGTCGGTGACGATAAGAAGATCTTCACTTCACCTTTTATACAAGTTTAAAATCTGTTGTTGGGAGTTTGTTGTACAGTTTTACAACTGTAGCCAAGATGGCGACCGACACCATCAGGTATCGATGACATTTGTTACATTTAACTAAACTTTGTGATCTTTCTTCCTTCATTCATCAACACAAACACTTAACACCCTCCACCAATGTAATGTCTTAAAAGAAACGACAGGAACTATTTGTTTTTAAGAGTTTTAGATTTTATACTATTTCATTTACTATTGCGTTTGAAGTTTTTAAAAGTAACATTTGCTGATTCTGCAGCTCATTATTTCTCATGTTTCTTTTTATTTTTATTTTAATGAGCAACACAATTATATAAAAGCACAAGCACTAACCCTACACAAGGAAAATACATTCGCCTAAAAATACACAACACGCTTACAAACATAACACGGCTACACACACTCACACTCACAGGCTCAGTGTCTTTAATATAAGAAAACACCGACACCAGAGACGTCCAGCGGTGCCACCACCCTCCTCCTCCTCTTCCTCCTTTTCTTCATCCTGCTCCTCCTCCTCCTCTTACTCCTCTTCTTCTTCTTCTTTTCTTTTCTCTCCAGTTTCCTCTTCCGTTCCTCAGGTTTCATTCATCTCTTCACCTCCACGTTGTTCCACCGTCTTGTTTCCACCTCCCTCTAGTTATTTGTAGCTTTGTATTTTTGTTTTCTTTCCTTTTTCTTTAAACCTCCACCGTCATCTCTACATCTTTCTTTAACCTTTCAGTTTCTTTATCTGTTCAACTTGTTGTCTGTTTTTCCTTTGTCCTTAAAGATCAGTTATTTATTATTTTAGGTTGTTATTTAAATTGACATAAACGGTTTGTTTTAGATATTTACTGATGATTTTTCATCTCACGTGACGTCTCAAACAGTTTTCGATGCCGAAGTTTTCTCTTTGATTTTAACTAAATGATGTGAATTCACCGTAGTGACGTCAGGTGATGCAGTGAAATGTGCTCGAGTTGAAATATTGATCTGAATCCAGATCCACACCTTCACCTGCTCGTCCTGCTGCTTCGGACAGACACCACCAGCTCCTCTTACATATGAGTCTTGCTCTGATTGGCTCTAACGCAGCGTCTCATCAATGCCTTCGCTTTGCTCACATCTTTACAATTTGCACAGCGTGGAAGATTTTTTGGTTGCACCGTCGACTTTTGTGCTGAATGTTTTTAATTTGTTGATAAAAACTTGTAACTGTGTTACAGAGCCAGTGTGACTGTAGAAACACACGAGGAGATGCAGACTCACACACACACACACACACACACACACACACACACACACACACACACACACACACACACACACACACACACACACACACACACACACACACACACACACACACACACACACACACACACACACACACACACACACACACACACACACACACACACACACACACACACACACACACACACACACACACACACACACACACACACACACACACACACACACACACACACACACACACACACACACAGTCACACACACACACAGTCACACACACACAGTCACACACACACACACACACACACACACACACACACAGTCACACTCACACACACTCTCACACTCACACACACACACACACACACACACACACACACACACACACACACAGGACGAGGACCATGTGGTTCTGCAGATTATTTTACAGTGAACAAGTTGTCGCCTCTCAACAGATCAGCTACTGGTCAGGAGCCGTTAACACACGTGATCTCTCTCTCTCTCTCTCTCTCTCTCTCTCTCTCTCTCTCTCTCTCTCTCTCTCTCTCTCTCTCTCTCTCTCTCTCTCTCTCTCTCTCTCTCACACACACACACACACATATGTATAAATATAAACAGAGAAATATACCAGTTACTATGATATGATATGTTGACGTGTTGGTGTGTGAGCAGCTGTTGTTATGTATATGATCAATATTTTATACATGTATATATGTGTGTGTGTATATATATATATATATATATATATATATATGTATATATATATATATATATATATATATATTATTGCACTTTCATTTTAATGCGAGAGACAGAAAATCACTTACATAAAAGTTATAAATTGATTTGCAGATAATTGAGTGAAATAAGTTTTTGATCCCAACAAGACCTGACTTGTCGTTTGTGCAGAAGCTTGTTGAGCAACACGGCGCTAACACTCGTAGTTGGTCACCAGGTGAAACACACTCCTCTTTACACAAACGCTCTCGATCGTCTACGTCTCTGCCAACTTGAAGCTTCAGCTCCATAGATTTTCTATAGGACTCAGATGAGGTTCTTGTTTAGCTGCTCCTTTGGTGCCTTGCTGGTATGTTCTGGGTCACTGTCTGGCTGGAAGACCCAGCTGAGGGAGGGAGGTTCTGATTCAAGATTATACTTCACATGTTATTGCTTCATTGATTGTGTCTGTGTTCCTCGTGGACAATCTGTGACAATGTGTGGAGCCAGAGTTCTTGTAGGATCAAATACTTATTTCAACCAATCACATGAAAATCAATGTATAACAAGTTTTTTTTTGTATTTCTGGTTGATTTTTCTTCTCTCTGCATTAAAATGAAAGTGCCATAAAAGTTTGAGACTGATTGTTTCTTTATCAGTGAGTAAACTCACAAATTCAGCAGAGCCACTGTAAATGTGTGTATGGAAGTTTAAGCAGCAACAAAGGAACATTTTAGTCTTGTTTTATTTGATCAAACTTCATGTTGTGTCTTTGTTCTTCTTGAAGAAAATGTAAAATAAAAACTTAATAACTGTAGCTGTAACTCTTTTAACATTATTCTTGGTTATTAGTGTCTTCATTGAAATGACAGTGGAACAGTTTATGATTTTATTACATATTTTGATATTAATTGATATTAACTAAATGTGTAAACATCTGAATCCACTGTGAAGAAAAACCTGAACGTTTTACTAAAGAACAAGTGATGACGAGAAAACGACAACGTTTCCGGGATCTTCATCTTTTTATTTTCTAAAAAGTAAATAAATACAATTTTATGTTGGAAACGTCGACTCGTTTGTCAGCAAAGCAACAATCGATTGGTTTGTTTCTGTGTTTCTACACTTCACAAACCACAGAGCAACATGTAGAACAGAATATATATGTATATGTGTGTGTGTGTGAGGGACCATCCCTTGTAAAAACGTGTGGTTTCTTCACAGGAAATGTTTCTGTTGAAAAAAGACGCAGAGGAAGTTTCTCTTTCTTTTTTTCCACCAGACAAACTTTATCTCGTGTTCTAAGACATTTCAACTGTGTTTGATTCGGTCACGAAACATCACGTCACGTCGCTCACTGATGAAATCTCCATGTTTTTATCGAGTAATCTCATCTAACCGGGGAAAATAAGTCACTCAGATGTAAATTCCAGCTTCTTTCTGTTTGTCTTTTCATTTAAATGTGACTTTTTAACGTCATAAATCTGTTTAATGTTTTTCCCAACAAATCACAAATCTTATAATAATTTGAAATGAGCATTTACTTTGTTGTGTGGCCTCCGTCTGAATGACACCACGTGGAAATTATGTCAAACTTGAAAATGTGACAGTGACAGTCCAAGATGCCAAGATAGCGACCAACATAAACATCATTTATCAGTTTGAACTGAATCAAATCTGCATGTTTCACGTTCTTTCCTCCTTTATGTGACGGACCGGACGTGTAAATGCAGGCGCGTGTGCGTGAATGTAAACTAAACATGAAACAAACATGTAAACGTGTCGTCTTTAACCGTTTCCTCACAATTTAATTACTTGCTTGTAAAATCAGGTTTAAACAAAAACGGAGAAACTTGTGAAACTACGTAAGACAGTAAAAACGTTCAGTTTGGAGTCGAGTGAGGAAGAAAGAAGCGTATTGATTCGATCTGTGACGTTTTATTTCAAGAACAAACACAAACATTAGACACTTTCTGAAACGTTGATGTGTCAGTTTAAAGTGTAAAATGTGAATCTTTAAAACCAAACGTGTTTTTCTGATTTTCTGCGACGTTGTCATCGACCGTTTGAAACGACGCATCGTTCTGACGCCGTTCGCTCTGGGACACTGGCGTCGCCGCCGCTGCTTCATATTTAATTGTTATGTTGAATAATTCTGGCTCGCTGCCATGTTGTGCCACCGTGAATTGGGTCGTGGACTCGTGTGAGTGTGTGTGTGGCTCAGGGACGAGGAGGATGTGATGATGTGTTTACCACGAACACTGGAGGCCGGTGGGAAAACAGAAGCAGAACCACGGCAACAGAATAAATTAATGATCCAAACGCTACGTTTCACACGAGATAAAACACACACACACACCGACCAGCTAGTGGTTTCATATTGAACAGTGAACCTGGTGATGCAGGTTGGAGACCGACTGTCTGTTACAAAAGGCTTAATTATTGTTTTAGTTGATTAAAGCGATTCCGTCTCAGATCTTCAGGTGACGTCTGAAATTTATTATTTATTAGGTGACGAAGTGTCCAGTGGTTAGAACGACACACGGCTCTTTATCGAGCTTTTAATCAAATTTTACTTGGATTTGATTATTTTACATTTTATTTTGAAGGAGTGCGTTTGTTTATTTGTTTCATCATTCGATTTAATACAACTTTGTTCTGCTCATTGAATAATAAAGGTTTAAATATAAATAAAGACTGAAACCGTTTCATCTTTGTTTAAAGTGTCACTTCAACATGTGCATCACTCAGGAAGGTCTGCAGCGCCCCCTTCAGGACAAACACAGGAACACACACACACACACACACACACACACAGTGAAGTCAACCAAACTTCACGTCTTCATCGGATGTTTCCTAAAATGTTTATTTGAGTAACAACAAATGTTTTAATAAACATCAGCTGATTGAAACAGAAATGTTTAGTTTGTTTCTTCTTTTTTATAAACAAAGTTTTAAGTTAAAATCCACAAACTGTTGATTTTTATGGATTTTATTGTACAATATAACAATTACATTTTGTACAAATGCTGTTAACAAAAAAAGAACAAATACGGAGAAATGTCTCTGAGCTGAAGCTTCGTGGACGCGGCGACGTCGACTTCAGGTCACGTGACTCGTTTGTAGTGGAGGCGAAGAGAATCAGGACGTCAAAGGAGGGAAGTTTGTTGTTCGTTTGGTCCAGGTCCGATGTGTTTAAGAAGCCGGGGCGAAGGGGTCAAAGGTCATCAGGTGGTGGCGAGGGGGCGGGGCTTAAGAGCGGGTGTATTTCCCCCAGATGTGAAGCATGAAGACTGAAGCGATGAAGAGCAGACTCATCACCAGGACTGGAACGGGACCTCTGTGACAGAGACACACTGGTGTGAGCGCACACACACACAGACACAGACACACACAAAGACAGAGAAACACACACACACACACACACACACACACACACACACACACACACACACACAGACAAAGACAGAGAAACACACACACACACACACACACACACACACACAGACACACACAAAGACAGAGAAACACACACACACACACACACACACACAGACACACACACACAAAGACAGAGAAACACACACACACAAATAAACACAACACACACACACAAAGACAGAGAAACACACACACACACACACACAGACACACAGACACACACAAAGACAGAGAAACACACACACACACACACACAGACACACACAAAGACAGAGAAACACACACACACACAAATAAACACACAGACACACACACACAGACACACACACACACACTTTCCTGTAAAGTGGCTGTTTTTATTGACGAGCTTCAGAAATGAGGAGGAGCTCTTCATCTCTGAAGGAGGAGCATCACTAAGTAGCAGCATCGCCATGCCAACCGCCTCCCTCCCCCCTCCTCCCCCTCCTCCCCCTGTCAGAGGCTGTAATTGAGTTGACCTTTCAGAGTGGATCCTTTAATGAAGCTTTGAGGCAGCGGTCGTCTAACGCAGGAACAAACATGCACTCGATACACAACACTGTACCCCCCCCACACACACACACACACACACACACACACACACACACCACACTCCCCCCACCAGAGACTCGATACCACCACAGCATCATCGATCAAACCGCTGTCTGAAGACTTGAGGCCTTTGCTAATATTCAGGGCGACGATGCAGCAAAGAAGTTTGTGAAGTGGAGACTTTTCTAGAAGTGTGTGTATGTAGACACACACACACACACACACACACACACACACACTTAAATCCAACTGTTCACACATCGTCACGTTTGTCCAATTTCCTGTGGTTTAACTGTTGAACATTTGTCACATTAGTTAATTCCTGACATTAAATCCTGAGAATAAGTGTGTGTGTCACAAACTTCAGTCTTACACTTTGAGGCCCGGTGAATCTTCTGTGTAGAAACGCCACATGCCGCCGGTACCGGCTGATCCCGTGGTCCTGCCGCCGCTACGCGTCCCGCTGCTGGTCGCTTTCCTGACACACACAGACACACACAGAGACACAGACACACACACACACAGACACACACACACAGTCAGGATTATTGTCTAATAAACCCAGTTCAGTGTTAGGACGTTTAATAAGTTTTTATTCTAAGTTTTAAATCAACTCGAGTTCATTAAATCTAAATGTGAACGAGTTGTTATTAAACCCTCGTCCTGCGTCGTTTACAGAGAACGACTCCGTCAGTCGCTGATACGCCGCCACTCGGCCGACTGATGAGATTAAACGCAGGTTAATGAGGTAATGAGGGGGTGATAGTAACAGTGATAATGAGCCTCTGATTAAGTCTGTGGACACACATTTATCTGCTGCTTCAACATGAAACTCATCAGCCTTTTACAGCGACGGTGGCTCATCGACATGAGAGATGATGAATCCAGTCAAACATCTGTCACATCTGTCAAACAGCTGCTGGGACGAGTTTGATCCTTGGTTCTTTTAACTCACCATCCACCTGCAGTTCAGTCTGTGTGTGTGTACCTCTGTCTCACAGTGTGTGTGTGTGTCAGTGTGTGTACTTGTCTCAGTGTGTGTGTACCTCTGTCTCACAGTGTGTGTATGTGTGTCAGTGTGTGTGTGTCAGTGTGTGTGTACCTCTGTCTCACAGTGTGTGTGTGACTGTCTCACAGTGTGTGTGTGTGTGTGTCAGTGTGTGTACCTCTGTCTCACAGTGTGTGTGTGTGTCAGTGTGTGTACCTCTGTCTCACAGTGTGTGTGTGTGTGTGTCAGTGTGTGTACCTCTGTCTCACGGTGTGTGTGTGTGTGTGTCAGTGTGTGTACCTCTGTCTCACAGTGTGTGTGTGTGTGTCAGTGTGTGTACCTCTGTCTCACGGTGTGTGTGTGTGTGTGTGTCAGTGTGTGTACCTCTGTCTCACAGTGTGTGTGTGTGTGTGTGTGTGTGTGTGTGTACTTGTCTCAGTGTGTGTGTACGTGTACCTCTGTCTCACAGTGTGTGTATACCTCTGTCTCACAGTGTGTGTATACCTCTGTCTCACAGTGTGTGTGTACCTGTGTCAGTGTGTGTGTGTGTGTGTGTGTACCTCTGTCTCACAGTGTGTGTGTGTACCTCTGTCTCACAGTGTGTGTGTGTCAGTGTGTGTGTACCTCTGTCTCACAGTGTGTGTGACTCTGTCTCACAGTGTGTGTCAGTGTGTGTGTACCTCTGTCTCACAGTGTGTGTGTGTGTGTGTCTCACAGTGTGTGTGTGTGTGTGTACCTCTGTCTCACAGTGTGTGTGTGTGTACCTCTGTCTCACAGTGTGTGTCAGTGTGTGTGTACCTCTGTCTCACAGTGTGTGTGTGTGTGTGACTGTCTCACAGTGTGTGTCAGTGTGTGTGTGTGTCAGTGTGTGTACCTCTGTCTCACAGTGTGTGTGTGTGTGTACCTCTGTCTCACGGTGTGTGTGTGTGTCAGTGTGTGTACTTGTCTCAGTGTGTGTGTACCTCTGTCTCACAGTGTGTGTGTGTGTGTGTGTGTGTCACGGTGTGTGTGTGTGTACCTCTGTCTCACAGTGTGTGTGTGTGTGTGTACCTCTGTCTCACGGTGTGTGTGTGTGTCAGTGTGTGTACTTGTCTCAGTGTGTGTGTACCTCTGTCTCACGGTGTGTGTGTGTGTGTGTACCTCTGTCTCACGGTGTGTGTGTGTGTGTGTACCTCTGTCTCACAGTGTGTGTGTGTGTGTGTACCTCTGTCTCACAGTGTGTGTGTGTGTGTGTACCTCTGTCTCACAGTGTGTGTGTGTGTGTGTACCTCTGTCTCACAGTGTGTGTGTGTACCTCTGTCTCACAGTGTGTGTGTGTGTGTGTACCTCTGTCTCACGGTGTGTGTGTGTGTGTACCTCTGTCTCACGGTGTGTGTGTGTGTGTGTGTACCTCTGTCTCACAGTGTGTGTGTGTACCTCTGTCTCACAGTGTGTGTGTGTGTGTGTACCTCTGTCTCACAGTGTGTGTGTGTACCTCTGTCTCACGGTGTGTGTGTGTGTGTACCTCCTGTCTGTCTCACGGTGTGTGTGTGTGTGTGTGTGTACCTCTGTCTCACAGTGTGTGTGTGTGTGTGTGTGTACCTCTGTCTCACAGTGTGTGTGTGTACCTCTGTCTCACAGTGTGTGTGTGTGTACCTCTGTCTCACAGTGTGTGTGTGTACCTCTGTCTCACAGTGGATCCGGCTGCTCGAGGAGCCACCGTCTTACTGGGAGATCGACCGGACGCTCCAACGTTGGTTGCACTTGCTGCTGGTCCAGGCTGAAATAAATACACGAGATGTAACTGACCTGATGACATCAACATACATGTGTAACACACAGACCCACAGTTAATAGCGACAGAAACATCAGACAGAGGTTTAACAATGAGTCCTAAACATCTGCTTTCACCTTTGACTCTGAAACGTAGTTTGTTAATGTTTTGTTAATGTTTGTTGTTAATAGTTTAAAGGCCTAAACTGCTCATTGTTCCAAAAACTTTCGGTCTAATTCGTTAGTAAACATGTTTGAGCGTATAATTTAGTATTAACTCAACCTTTAAAGTGACTTTATATATAATTTGAGATCGTTAAAGCTGCTGTGAAACGGCCACGTCTGCAGATGAGCTAACGTTAAAGTAAGCTAACAGCTAGCTGAAACTGAATGGAAGCAGCAGAGCGGGCTAGCTTTAGCAGCAGCTACACTAGCACAGTCTTACCATTTTGTTTTATCTTATTTGTTGCGTTGTGAGGTTGAAACTCTGAGTCGTGTGTCCTCTTGTAGATCCAGTCCAGGTCTACGTCGATGCGGATCAGCAGCGGTGAGTGAAGAGACTGTGGATCGATGACGCTCAACTGAAAAGGACACGACGACAGAACGAAGGACCCGCGGAGGTGTCCGCGGAGACGCCTGACCCGCCGGGCACATCCAACAAGGGGAGACAGCACTAACGTCCTCTCGGGTGCTTATTGTATGACATTATAATTACGTAAATTTAAAATGAATATCATAGGTATTAATCTATCGACAATTTTCATTGTATTATTTTATTTTAATTTAAAGGCAAATTCACGATTCGCTATGACTCTGAGTGAGACGTGTCCCGGGTATGCGAGAAACAGGCGCCATTTTGGTTCAAACACGAAGCGCCGTTAGCTGCATCTCTAGGGCTGATTCGAGCCAACATGGCGTCCAAGCTGTAGAGTTTCTCAGCCGTTGGTCCTGCTGCTACAGGAAACCTGACGAATGTGACCGCAGGTTTTAAGCTTTGGGAAGGTGCTGAAACCAAACCTTAACACCAAAGGTAAATAACTATTACTTAAATCTGTAATGTAGCAGTTGTGTTTAGTTATAGTGACAACAACCACGACGCTGACTGACTAACACGGGCTACACTCGGTTAGCATGAAGCTAGCGAGGGTCCTTAACTGTAGCACACAAATGTCTGAATCAGAGGAAACTTTACTTTCTTCATTAATTTTAACAAGAACTTTATCTTATTCAGTCCGTTAAAGTCTTTATGGAAGAAATGTTTATGTGAAGTTAAATCCCTGTGTGAATATATTTATCTTAAAGCTGATTTTAATTGAGATTTAAGGTGTAAAAGTTAAATTAAAGGACATAAACAAACTACCGCAACTGGTTCTAAGTCTTCAACAACACAACTTTAAAACGTTTTTTTCTTCAATTTCAACTTAAGATGTGATCTAATGATGATTAAGCAGGTGCAGTGTATGTGTCACTTTGTGTGTTTCTTGATGCAGGATGACTCGGGTGGTGTTCCTCCATCCAGACCTGGGGATCGGTGGAGCAGAGCGTCTGGTGGTCGACGCCGCCGTCGCTCTGAGGTCCCGGGGCTGCAGCGTCCAGATCTGGACGGCTCACTATGACCCGAAACACTGTTTCTCTGAAACTCTGGACCCAGACCTGCCT
This sequence comes from Polydactylus sextarius, assembly GCA_016801845.1. Taxonomy (NCBI): domain Eukaryota; kingdom Metazoa; phylum Chordata; class Actinopteri; family Polynemidae; genus Polydactylus; species Polydactylus sextarius. Next base: position 26,271,444 of record CM028913.1, read on the forward strand.
GTGGTGCGTTTACCAACACCACGTGATCCATGACAAAGAACATCAACACAGAGCCGTCACACTCATGACGGAAACGTTATTTCAATGAAACGTTGGTTTTTATTTTTACACTGTGTTGGTGCATGTGGTGTTGGTTTGGCCATTTAGACCAGTGGTCTCTAACAGGTCTCTAACTGGTCTCTAACTGGTCTCTAACTGGTCTCTAACTGGTCTCTAACTGGTCTCTAACTGGTCTCTAACAGGTCTCTAACAGGTCTCTAACTGGTCTCTAACTGGTCTCTAACTGGTCTCTAACTGGTCTCTAACAGGTCTCTAACAGGTCTCTAACTGGTCTCTAACTGGTCTCTAACAGGTCTCTAACTGGTCTCTAACTGGTCTCTAACTGGTCTCTAACTGGTCTCTAACTGGTCTCTAACTGGTCTCTAACAGGTCTCTAACTGGTCTCTAACTGGTCTCTAACAGGTCTCTAACTGGTCTCTAACTGGTCTCTAACTGGTCTCTAACTGGTCTCTAACAGGTCTCTAACAGGTCTCTAACAGGTCTCTAACTGGTCTCTAACTGGTCTCTAACTGGTCTCTAACTGGTCTCTAACAGGTCTCTAACTGGTCTCTAACTGGTCTCTAACAGGTCTCTAACTGGTCTCTAACTGGTCTCTAACTGGTCTCTAACTGGTCTCTAACAGGTCTCTAACAGGTCTCTAACAGGTCTCTAACAGGTCTCTAACTGGTCTCTAACTGGTCTCTAACTGGTCTCTAACAGGTCTCTAACTGGTCTCTAACTGGTCTCTAACAGGTCTCTAACTGGTCTCTAACTGGTCTCTAACTGGTCTCTAACAGGTCTCTAACTGGTCTCTAACAGGTCTCTAACAGGTCTCTAACAGGTCTCTAACAGGTCTCTAACTGGTCTCTAACAGGTCTCTAACTGGTCTCTAACAGGTCTCTAACTGGTCTCTAACAGGTCTCTAACAGGTCTCTAACAGGTCTCTAACTGGTCTCTAACTGGTCTCTAACAGGTCTCTAACTGGTCTCTAACTGGTCTCTAACTGGTCTCTAACTGGTCCAACAGTGACGACTTCTGTCATCGACACGTCACCGATGTATATTTATATAGACGTGAATTATTTAGATGATTATTTATTTCGACGTGTATTTCGACGTCTATGTAGTGGTGTCAGTTTTTAATTCTTTAAGCTGACGGGTATATTTCACCCCAGCTTGTTGGTAGACACACATATCATACTGATTGATATTTGTAGGAGACGAATGAATAAACTTTGTGTAACGTAAAAGAAACAACGTTATGTACGTTAAAGGGGCTGAGATGTGTTACGATCCTCCCTGGTCTCGGAGCTGTTTTGTTTTGTTCATATTTCAGTGTAAACAAGTGTGATACATCAGGAAAAAATGTAGATGCTTTTTTAATACCAAATTCAAGATTTGGGCATGAACATTTTTTTATTTAAACACCTTTATTTGAGTTTGTTTGGGTTATAATGAAGCTTGAGAATTAATGTGATAAAACGTGAGCAGTCTCTTGGTAAAAGTCGCTCTGAGGAGAAAATGTTGACTATTAAAGACAAAAAAAAAGCAACACATCCTATCTGTGATCATTTGTAACAGTAGTTGACATTTTGAATCTTTGACGTGTTTCATTGATCTGATAGATCTGTGTTGGTGATTGGCTTCCCACTCACGTGTTCGGGTACCTCCACGCTCTGTGCGCCTACCTGAGGATGATGTACGTCGCTTTCTACCTCGTCTTCCTCAGCGGCGTCGAGTATGACGTCATCTTCTGCGACCAGGTGAGCTGCATCACACGGTAGCTGTGTTTTCTCGTCACTAATCTGACGTCTTTTGAGCTTTTTTTAAATCTCGTAACTGCCTCCGCAGCTCATTCGTGTCATAAAGTGGACTCTCTCGCATATTTACCGTCATGTCGCACATAATTACAGTAAAAACTCATCAGACAAATCACTTTCACAGATTATTTTCAATCAAAACATGTCACACAAAGTTGACAGAGCTTTCATTTGTGACAGCTGATATAATAGTTAAAATAACTCGAACACCTCCCCCAGGTGTCGGTGTGCATCCCTGTGCTGCGTCTTTCCCGCCGCAGGAAGAAGGTTTTGTTTTACTGTCACTTCCCCGACCAGCTGCTCACACAGAGGACGTCGACTCTGAAGAAGCTTTACCGTGCCCCCATCGACTGGCTGGAGGAACAAACCACCGGCATGGCCGACATGGTGGGTACCGGCGTCACGGTCTGAGCGCGGTGTCCTTCATCGGCCGGATATGTCACAGCAGGAAACTGTCTGAATGAAGTTAGCTGAGGTAGCTAAATGAGCTGAGTTAGCTAATGTAGCCAAGTGATCGTCAGTAGCTAGTGACCGGTGAGTCGTGTTGTCACAGACTGAGACGGAGACGAGCTTGTCTCGTTTCAAAGGTTTAACAAAAGTAGTTCTCAATATTTTATATGCAAAGTGTAAAATTTAGACAGATAAAGGAAAAATAAGGGCTATCACTATTATCATTATTATTATAATAGACAGACTTGTTGTTGTTGTTGCCAGGAAACAGAGTAGACGGAATAAATGACGTAAACAGGAAATGTTCAAGGTTTTTTGTCACTTAGTTTGGCAGCTTCTGTCTGTGTTTGATTAAAAACAATAAGATGAAATGAATCTAGAAAAAACGATCAGAAACAGTTAATTATGAGAAGTTCAATACATACTAATAAAACTGTTAATAAATATTTGAGGTTTTGATAAATGACAAATCCTTCAACCTGACAGGAGGATGTGATTAAAACAATGTTGCTGTTACAAAGTGCAGTTAAACACATATGGTCAGTTTGTGACCGACCATACGTCAGCAGCTGTTCTCTGTGTGAGAATCTCATCAGTTTATTTTGGTGATTTTCTTCCGTCAGATTCTGGTGAACAGCCAGTTCACTGCAGGCGTCTTCAGGGAGACGTTTCGTCGTCTCGGCGGCGTCCAGACGGACGTCCTCTATCCGTCCCTCAACGCTCGAACTTTCGACGAGCCGTCGGCCGTCCCCGAAGGTCTGGACGGTTTGATCCCCGAGGGGACGTCGAGCCTGTTTCTGTCCCTGAACCGGTACGAGAGAAAGAAGAATCTGGGTCTGGCTCTGGAGGCTCTGGCGGTTCTGAGGACCCGCCTCTCTCCGAGTCAAAGCGCCGGCGTCCACCTGGTGGTGGCGGGAGGTTACGACGACCGAGTGGCTGAGAACGTTCAACATTACGACGAGCTGAAGGAGCTGGCGGCGCAGCTCCGCCTGGACGACTGCGTCACCTTCCTGCGCTCGCCGTCGGACGGCGTTAAGGTGGCGTTGCTGCGAGGCAGCGCCGCCGTTCTCTACACGCCGAGCAGAGAGCATTTTGGGATTGTTCCTGTCGAGGCCATGTACTGCCACTGCCCCGTGGTCGCTGTGAACTCCGGTGGGCCCCTGGAGAGCGTGGCCGACGGCGAGACGGGTTTCCTGTGCGAACCCACGGCCGACGCCTTCTCCTCGGTGATGAAGAGGCTCGTCGCCGAGCCGACGCTCCGCAGGGACATGGGGCGAGCCGGGAGGAGGCGGGTTCAGGAGAAATTCTCTCTTCAGGCCTTTTCAGACCAACTCTACGGGTACGTCGTCAGACCGAGCCACTGAGGAAACAAGTGAGATTGTGGGAAAACGATCCCGCGCTGATATGAATCGTGACTTGAGTCTGCACAGACGTCATTAATCAGCGTTCCCTCGGATACGTTGCTGAGAGGAAAACAGGAAGGAATCTTTGTACTAATTAAGTAAAAGAGCAACGAGTTTACCTTCGTATCTTTGGAGCGAGGGATTGATTGTTACTGTGTTTGTGTTTGAGGATGATGATGATAAAGATGAAGAATGTAGCCGGTGCAGATCGATAACCAGGATGTTTTCTCACCACTTCCTGTCCACGCGGCGCTTTGTTCCCGCTCTTCACCCGACCACGACTCTCAGACTTATTAGAAAATGTTGGTCTTTATTCGAGGTCTGATGGGCAGCGCTGGTGTCTGGGTCATTATCAACGAGGAGAATAGCAGAAGGTCGTCGTGTCGGCTCGCTGGCCTCCTCCTGGACAGAAATGCTCTTATTGACATTCCCCAAGTCTTAATAAACAAGAGGACAAATAGTTTCCTGACTCTTATGGCTTCGCTTTGTTGGCGAGTTAGTTTTTTTTGGCCTTTATTAGGATTGTGTGGGTGTGTGAGTTTCGCAGTGTTGGTTGTTAGAAATGAAACACGGTCAAAGTCGCTGCCGGATTTTTGTTTGTGTCGTTTTATTTTCCTCATTAACAAAGTTTGAGACGTTAGACGACAGTAGACGAAGTTTCCGTCTCGAGTCGCTGCTGCACGATCATCTGCAGAGTTTGAGTCGTGTCCACGTGAGCTTCGTTCTTTTTCTTGAAGGGAATCTAAAAAAAACAATCAGCATCAACATTAAATCAGCTGCAGCTTGTAGAAGATGATTTTACCTTAACTGAGTAAAAGAAGGTGTGACAGCGTGTGATTACTTCAGTTGTCAAACATCAGTAAACGTGTCAGAGCTGATATCTCCTCCAGTTGTTAATCAGGTTGGATCCTCTGATGTTGTGGTCGTTTTACACTCAGACAGTAACAACACACACAAACAAGTCTGTATTTGACATGAAATCACTGTCGAGATTGGAGGAGGAGACTTTTGTCCCTTTCACCCTGTTAATCTTGATATTTAAACTTTATTACAGTGAAATTATCAGTGAAAAAAGAATAAAGAGATTTGAGATTAAAGTCAAAATGAATGATTCTTGTCTCTAACTTGAAATGTTAAGTTTTTAAATTAAAGTCAAAACTAAATAAGGGAGTGAGATTTTCTTATCTGCCTATTTTGTCATCTAGAATAAAGTTTTAAATTTCTAGAATAAAGTTGAATTTTGAGATTGATCAACATTGATGAAAGTCAGACCTTTTTCTTCGTATTTTACTCGTAAAATAAAGTTGAAATTGGACTTGCTGTTGATGTTTACAGCAGAAGTTGAGCGGGACCCTGAGCCTTCACCTGGTTGCACACGGCGTGTCCGTATCGGACGAAGGTGGCGAAGTGTTCGCTGTTGAAGTTCATCAGGTCGTATTTAAACTCCTGGTGCATGAAGGTTTCACAGCGACGCTTCACCGTCTCCTCCGCCGCCGGAACCAGGTCGTGTTTGTTGTTGTTGACTCTGATCTCAGTTCCCAGCGGCACCTTGATGTCGGCGACGTTCTGCACACGGATCCTGGTTTTCTTCAGGACTCGATCGCTGCTCGACTTCGGGCTCAACTGCTGCAGGAAACTGCGACAGGCTTTCTGCGTCACGTTCTCATCTGGCGACCACAAGTCATCAGCCTCGAAGTAAATGTTCAAAATAAATCTGAACTTCAGAGAAATAATGTTTTTTACCTCCCACCCCAAAATGGATGACGCGTCCTTCTCCAACATAAACAGCCCACAGAGATAAACTCAACCACGGGTTCACAAACTCAACCAGGTCTCCAAACTCTGCTGAAGACAAACTCTGGTCCACCTGACGACGACATTTACCAAGTTAAACAACAGCTCAGAGCCACGCGAGAAACATGTTGAGGATTTTAACTTTTTCAAAGGAATTATGCTCCTGATCTTCTTCTGTGGAGAATAAAGTCAACATGTGGAGATTAAAATGAAGATTTATCAGTTAAAACAATGAAAATCTGAGATTAAGCACGAGGAAGGTTGTCTCTTATTTTAATGCTCGAGAATGAAGTTGAAATAATGAGAATCAAGTTAAATGAGATGAAGGTTTTTCTCTCAACAGTTCAAAGTTTTGAGATTAAAGTAGAAATTTTGAGAATTTTACATATATATATATATATATACACACGTGTGTGTGTGTGTGTGTGTATACACACACACACACATACATATAACATTTAACTCAATATAAATACATATATATTAGAGGTGCAACAATACAAAGAAAATTAACGGTTCGGTTCGATACTTTAGTATCATGGTTCGATATTTTTCCGCTACAAAAAGAGAAATGTTCATGCCTTTTTAAACTTGTAGTTTAGTTAAATTTCCAACATCTGTTTCACATATAATGATCATTGTGTGGCGCCTCCACACAATCAACATTGACACTACAAATTATTTAATTGTTCTTAAATCTTTTTTTTAAATGTGAAACACAAAGTTAAAGACAAACAGACGCTTCTGTTCTGTCTCTCACACACGCTGGTCTGCAGCGTGTAGTTTATGACGAAGGTAAAGTCGTCCCGTCAGCGGTCGGGGTCTGACCCTCGTGAAGACGCTGGGACCGAGTGAGACGACGTTCCTGGAAAGTTCCCGGCCCCTAAACGTTCCAGGAACTTACTGGTGGAAACACGGCTGTTGAATGTGGGAGGAGCAGTTTAGTGGATCTCCACTGAGCTTCCAGCACCGAGCGTCGTCACAAGTTGATAACGTAAATGTTAAATTACGTATTGTTCGTTTTGCAGCGAACCAAACCGAGACCGCTGTATGGAACGGTTCGATACTGATACACGTATGGTTGCACCACTAATTGATATATAGATACAGATGCAAGACAAAGTGTGTGAACCTTTTGAAATTTCATGGTTTTCTGAATACATTTATCATAAAATGTGTTCTGATCTTCATCTAAGTTAAGGGTATTAACAAATATAATGTGTCTAAAATAATAACACAAACACAACTCTGATCGTTCATGTCTTTATTGAAAACACTCACTCAACATGGCAAAAGTATCAGTCAGTCCACAAAACATTGTACCAGTAGCACTGTGGAGTGTCAGTGTGCTCTTTTGCAAACTTCAGGCATTGACCAATATTCGTTTTAGTAGCAGTGGTTTCCTTCACGGTGTCCTGCCGTAGATACCCTGCTTGTTCAATGTTTTATATATTTACTAGACTCGTGAACAGATCCAGTGACGCCTTCCAGTCTTTGGCTGTCATTCGAGGTTGTTTCTTTACTTCACTGATGACTCTTTGTTGTGCTCTTGGTGTCATCTTGACTGGGCGCCACAGTCCCAAAGTGTCTCCATTTGTAGATTATTTGCTTAACTGTTGACTGGTGAATTTCTAAAGACTGCCAGCTTCATGTAAATCAACAATTCTTGATTTAGATCCTCTGAAAGCTCTTTTTGGTGAGGCATGATTCACATAAGCGTGTTCTTCTTGTGCAGAGAAAAGCAAAGTTTTAGGGGTTTTTATCAGTCAAAGTAGCTGTAGTCCACAACTCCAAACTCACCATCTTAACCAGACTCCAGGTGCTAAAACCTGGAAAAAAAAAAAAAAAAAAAAAACATAGCTTTTTGGAGGATATTGACTCCAGGGTTTGCGTACTTCTTCCACAAGCACTATGAGTTTCTTTGGTTGTTTTCAATAAAGACATGAACGATCAGAGTTGTGTTTGTGTTATTATTTTAGACACATTATATTTGTTAATACCCTTAACTTAGATGAAAATCAGAACACATTTTATGATAAATGTATTCAGAAAACCATGAAATTCCACATACTTCACATACTTTGTCTTGCAACTGATATATATATATATATATATATATATATATATCACATATACAGCTATACAGATAGATAGATATACAGATAGATAGATATACAGATAGATAGATAGATAGATAGATAGATAGATAGATAGATAAACTCACCTTTTGCTTTAGGAGAAACAAGTTGCTCCAGTTTCCCAGAAGATCCATGACTACTTCTGCTGTGAAGCTGAACTCGACAGATGAGACTAAAGTGCGTTTTTCTTCTTATTAGTTGTTTTCTTACAGTTTAACGTCCTCTAGTCACTAACGGCCTTGACCGCTTCACGACGATAGGCGGTTTAGTACTTCACTTATTAATAAGTTACTATATCAGTGCTGCTGCCTGCGACATGCTCCACACTCACGTCTGTTTGTCTCACTTTTGTTTAAAATGTGTGATTTATCTCTGAGACTTTCATTCCCACGTCTCATATTGATCAGAAGTAAAGAAAACAAACAACGTTGCTTGTTTTTCAGACTTTACTGCAAATTATTTGTCCCCGTAGATCTAATTAGTATCTAAATTAATGTTTTAATTGAATATTTATATTAATTAGTAAAGTCTCAGTCGATTCATATGTCTGAGTCTGATGTTTCTATTTTTCAAATAGAATAAAAAGACTTTGGGTTTGAAAAGTTGTAAATACTTCAAACTGTGACATTTGTTCAGTTGTTGCTGCCAGTCAATAATTAACAGGATTAATTATTGATAATCAATAAAACATAAGGTTCAATAAAACAAGAGTAAATAAGGTTCAAAAGGAGACGGTATCCATGGCGATATCCACGGCGATATCCACAGCGTTAGCCAGTTTGGCTAACAGTAATCAGTTTACAACATGTATAATGTGTAGATAGATGATAGATAGATAGATCAATAGAGCGATAGATAGATAGGATTTATTATTTTATTAAATTTATAATACTCTCTATAACATATTCAATGTAAATATCTGAACATTTTCATTAATAGAAACATTTTAGTGAAAGTTATTGAAACACGGTGATGTTA
>CM028913.1:26285064-26327564 GCA_016801845.1 Polydactylus sextarius
AAAAAACAAATGAATTAAAAGAATCAAGTTGGAACCAAAGAACCAACTGAATCTGGGAAGAAAACACTAATTATCACAATGTAAATGATCTAAAAATAGATTTACTTTTTAATTTAAAAGATTTAATCTTAAATTTCTATTTTAAATTGACTTTCTTCAAACACAAATAAACAACATTTACATTTAAATTTCCTTCAGATGTGTTGATGTCACATTTCGACCTGTTTTATGTTTTTAAATCTTTAAACTGATGTATTGACTTCTGCATTGTCCACACACACACACACATTATATATATATATATATATATATATATATATATATATATATATATATATATATATATATATATATATATATATAGACAACGTTCCTTACAAATGACAGGAGGTGTTTTAGTATAGAGCAGAGAAAGAGAGAAAGTGAGTGATCAAATGCACTTAAACAAAAGGAAAAGCTGCATTTGTATTCACAGCTCATCTTTAAAGACTGTTTTACATGGTACATGTTAGCGAATTATATATTTCACACTTTACTGCTTCCATAAACTACTCAGATATATTAGCTTAGCCATAAATGTTAACACACTGCACAACTCTCACACTCACACGGAGCAAAAACAGTCTTCAGCATCACGGAGGAAAAAAGGGAATGATTTACTAAAGCTGCATAAAACTCGTCTCTCTGTGGAAGATCACAATAAAACTATAATCTCTGATAGTGGTAGTGGCTCTGATAGTATCTCTGATATTATAGATAGCCTCTATAAAAAACAGCTTTATGGGGCAGGAAGGAGCAGCGTTACGACTGTGTTTTCTGGTCTGAACCATCTTATAGCATCAAAGATAAACGAGTGCATAGATTTCACACATCACACGTCATTTAACTCACGTTCGGTTGTTGATAAAAATGTTAGGAGACTTTGTTCTGATGGACAGCGTCAACGACATAATGAAAAGATTTAGTTTCCACAACTGTAACACTTTCTGCCTCGTCAGTAGTTTTCGTGACAACAATGACTGAACAACAACAACAACAACAACAACAACAACAACATCATCTAACAGGTCTCGTCTGTTCCAGAAAGAATTCAGCTCAAGATCAAATCTGATTCAGTTCATTTAAAAACATTTAGCTCCTCCTACTGCTGAGGTCACGTGACCTTTAGCTTTAACTTCACGCCCACATCACAAACGTCACCTGCTGCTGCAATGAATCATGGGATATGTTGGACTGTGAAGGATCCAATCGTAGAAGCTGATTGGTTGAACTGAGACAGACGAGTCTCCACCTGGAGGAGACGACCAGTGACTAGAGACTGTTGACGACCAGGACACAGTAGATAAGTTAGCATCGATAGCTAACTTAGCATCAATTGATAAGTTAGCTTCTTCAGCTAAGTTGGTTGTGTCATGGTAATGTGTGTTAATGTGCTAATTTTTGTACCTTATTATTATTACTTATTTAACCATCTCAGAACTAATTTGGTGAAACTCTAGTTAACTTTGCTTCCTCCGCTATCTTTGGCTCTGAAGGATCCAACTGTTTTCTACTTCACTAAGATAATTTAGCTACAATCGCTTATTCTGCTGACGTAGCTAACAGCTTATATTGCCACCACAGCTTAAATTATGATACCTTAACTATCTTTCACTGTCTTGAGCTCCCTACCTGACTCTATTTCTAGCTGCATTCAGGTCAGCCTTTTAGCACAGTTAGCATAGCAGCTAATAGTGTGAGCAACATGATTTAGTAAAGAAGGAGAGAAAGAAAATAAATTCACAAGTACAAATTTAAGTAAAAAATGAAATATTCGGAGGGGAATAGATGTTCATAGTATTTATATGCATCATGTAAACTTGTTACAGTTTATTACTTCATTATTCCACAACACCTTTAAAATATACACATTCCCCCGAAATCGAGGTTTAAGATTTTGTTTATTTCATTGTTGATATCTTCCCAGAACTTTTTCAGTTTTGAACATTACAAACATTAACTGCTGCTTCTGATAAATCTCTCACTTCTGACAAATTAAAGACCTTATGATGTCGGGATGAATCAACGTGTCTGTGTCCTTCAATAACCAAATATAGTGGAGATGTTTTATCAGGTTTTTAACTCAAGTGAAATTATAAATTCTATCAAGAAATTTCTGTTTTATCTGCTGTGTTGAATTTATGCAACAGATGAAGTCAGAGACTCAGGCTGATATCCTGACTCCCTGGTTGTTCTTCCTGGAGCAGCAGGGTGATGGAGGAGGAGGAGGAAGAACAGACCTCCCGTTGAACTTGGCATTAGTTCAACCTGCGATCAGCTGTGAGTTGGTCACACCGGCTTTAAACAAACACGTTAACGTCTGAGCGAACAGGAGCTCTCAGCTGTGCGCAAACACACACTGTCATCACGTCTCTCTCTCACACACACACCTGCTGCATTTATACTTGTTTGAGTATTTGTTTCTTTGCAGACGTTGGCCTGAGGGGTGAGGAAGGTGTGTGTGTTGAGGGGGGGCCACCATTTCCCACCTCTGGCCCAGAAGGATCTTGCACTCGCCTGCAGGTACGACGCCGCGGTGCTGAGCAGGAAACGCTGAGCAGACCTCGTCACAGCTGGGGAGGGAAACCTCGGGCGATTACACTCACAGGGGTGAATGCCAATCACACAGTGTGTGTGTATGATGATGCAACGATGTACAACTATGTATCCTACCCCTCTCTCTCTCTCTCTCTGTGTGTGTGTATGTGTGTATGTGTGTGTGTGTGTGTGTGTGTGTGTGATGGCCGGTTAGATTAAGCTGTCAGTCTGAAGGCAGCAGATGAAGATTAATGGAGCGAGCAAACAATAAGAGGCTGGCAATGATCATAAATATGCTAATGGCCATTATCAATACACACTCGCTGACATGCATGTGTGTGTGTGTGTGTGTGTGTGTGTGTAGTATTCAGTAATTCAGGTTACAGAGTTAAAATCTTTCACCGCCCCCCCGGGATTCAGCGGTTTGTCAACTGATGGACGCTGTGTTTTCGTTGATGATGACGATGTGGAGGAAGAGGAGGCTCATTGAGTGTGTGACATGATTGGTGTTGCATTAAAGTGTGTTTATTTAGCGTTTGTGTGTGAGAAAGGGCAACGGGATGGCGATGGCATCTGTGCCAAGCGTCTGATTAAGACTACAGCTTCAGTTAATGGCACAATGAGACGCTGATTGAGGCGGCGAGAAGAGAAGCGGAGCGCCACGTCGACGGATCTATTCAGCCAACTGATGATGGGGCCTCTTTGTTTGTCGTCTCTGGGGTCCTTCCTTCCTCTTCCTGCAGCACGCTCTCATTTTTTACATGAAAAAGCCTCTTTTTTTTTATCTCCACCACCCATCTGGGTCACCCCCCCGACGTGAAACACGGTCGTCCACTTCATCACCTGAAAACACATTTTAACCTCTTTCTGCCTCCTCCTTCACCTCCACTCTTCTCCTGCAAAGTCCCACAGGGAAATGTGGCGGCGGTTGGAGTCTCACTGACCTTCCTTGTCCTTTAAACACACACACACACACACACACACAGGTGATCCATCAGGTCCAGAGCTCGGCGGTGGATGGAGAGTGTAACAGACATAGTGAAGTGGTTATGATTGGGGCTAATGAGCTCACAGGGGACGCCGGGTTAGAGGAGGACGGCCAATGGCAGCGTTCGCTCAGATACGACTCCCCCGCTGAGTCGAGGGCCCCTCGCTGCTCCTCCTCGTTCTTCCTTGTGGGAGTTTATTTGTGTATAAGCGTCCCCCGACCGTCCCCGTGGTCATTATACACTCGATCTGCTGAGCTGGTCGTCGTTGTCTGTTTTTTGTTTGTTTGTTTTGTTTTTGACCTCAGGAATGTGTTTCTCACAGTCACATTGAAGGAATTTCTTCAAATTTGATACAAATGTTACATTTAACACAAGCATTTCTTCACTAATCAATAATGTGTTTGAGAGAGAATTTTATTCAGCTTCAGATTCATTCATCACACACAATCTTAAACATTTCTTAGGCAACTTAATTAAAGAAGAGAAAGAAAAATAAATCACAAACCAAGGAGGAAAATAAATATTTTCATAGATTTATTTGGTAATTTAGTTATTTTCTCTGGTGGGATAAATAAAATAAAATAATCTATTTATCTATTAAACGTAGCTGTTTCAGCTAACCTGGCAATGTTAGCTAAACTACCTATTTTAGATATCTTAGCTAGATTTGAAATCTTAGGTAATTTAGATATTTTAGTTAACTTAGTTTCTTCAGGTCGTTTAGATAATTTAGCTACTTCATGTTATTTAACAACCTCAGCTCACTCAGCTGATTTTATGATGTTTAACCAACTTACACTCTCTTGAGCTCCCTACTTGATTATATTTCCAGCTGGCTTCAGACCAGCTGGTTAGCACAGTTAGCATTGTAGCTAATCGTGCTAACAACATGATGAGCTGCGTACTTAGTGGATAAGTTTACAAGTCGCTAAAACTTGGAGATTTCCAATTTCAGATTTGGTAGAAACGCTCTCTTTGGCTTGAAGATGAACTGAGACTTTTGTTGTCAAACATTAAAGTAAATGGAAGAATTTCTGCACCAATTAAGCAAAACTTTTTTTATAGTAATCTCATTTAGTAACACATGAACATATTAATCATATGCAATCTGAAACATTCCTTCACATATAGAGAATAAGAGAAAGAAAAAATCTGAACGGTCAAGAAGTAAAATAAAAATATTTACAGGAACAGAAGCATCTTCAAAGTGTTTTAGTTCTCAGCCACAGTTGCTCTTCTCTACTCATCTGCTTTTATTTATTTGTTTATTACTTCATTATTCCATCTTAGCATGCTGCTGATAAATCTCCTGAACTGCTGTTAACAAGAGGTACCCCAGGGCTTCCAGGCAAGTACAAACCCTGGATTTACCAACTTGACATCTTGCCTCTGGCCCCTGCTGGTGTACAATGTTCCACTGACCACTGTTGAGGGCCTAGAGAGGAAGATCAGCTATTACATGCACAGGTGGTTGGGCCTACCTTGAACCCTGAGTAGCATTGTCTTGTACAGGAGGAAGAACAAGCTGTAGCTTCCCTTTAGCAGCCTGACAGGACTTCATGGTTACCCGGGAAAGAGAAGTGCTACTATGCAGAGTCTCAAGTGACATCAAGGTCTCCTCAGCTGGCATTGAGGTGACAACTGGCAGGAGGTGGAGGTCGCATGGGGCGGTGGACCAGGCGGAGTCATGACTGCGGCACAATGTGCTAGTGCGTACAGTGGCATCTGGGCGGGCAGTGCTGGGCAGCAACCTAAAACCCTGCCACGACAAGGTCCAGGGGAAAGAGAGTTGCCAGCTAGTTCAGAAGGAGGTCCGAGCAGGGGTGGAGGAAGCCCGATGCTGCAAGGCAGTGGGGATGCTGCAATGGGGCGTGGACTTGCTGGCAGCAGGAAATGGATCAGAAGATCACGTGGCTGGAGCTATGGAAGGCAGAGCCACAGCACATAAGGTTCCTTCTTAACCTTAACCTTTCTTTAACCAGGTTAGCTTGTTGAGATGTAGAATCTCTTTTTCAAAAGCGACCTGGCCAAGAGGCAGCAGAATTTTACAGTGCAAGTTGTACCATAAATAAGATTTGTACAATGAGTAGAGATTAAAAATAAATAAATAGAATATCAGATAGATTAAATAAGTCACATCTGATTTAAAAATAGTGACAAAGCCCATTGCTTTCGAGTTCCTTTGAGTTTATTCGAGTTTTAAGAATTAAGAGGGATCAGGTCTGACAAGTTTAGATCATCTTGCAGGGAGTTCCATGCAGAGTAGCAGCATAATGAAATGCCTTTTCCCCCAGTTCAGTTAGAGTTAAAAAGCCAGTGGATCATAGGCTGTGGTGTCCAAGTTTCCTAACAAAGTGAAATCCAAGATAGGATGGGACCAAACCAAGTAGAGCCTTATAAATAAAAGTCAACCAATGAGTAAATCTCCTGACAGACAGGGGTGACCATTCAGCTTTTGTGTTCAAAGTGCAATGATCAGTTAGATTCTTGCATCCAGTGACAAACCTGTCACAATGATACACATTATCCAGAGAATATAAACTTATGACTGATGCATGTACAATGCGTCACCATAATGAAACAGTGGAAGAAAGGTAGCTGGCATCCAGGTTCTTGATCCAGTCCATATATGATGTTCTCCACAGCCCATCCAATCCCTACAGCTGGGACCTGGCAGATACTCCAGTCAGCCCACTGTGCCAGAGGAGATGGTCCCTGGAGCACATCCTAAGTTGCTGCCCAAAAGTCCTGGGAGAGGGGCGCTACCGCTGGCGCCATGACTAAGTGCTAAGGGTAATAGCAGAGGTCATCAGCACAAGAATCATCGACAGCAGAAACAGTCATATGTTTTTGTTGAGGCCGGAGAGAAGCCAAATTGCCACCCAAACTTACCAAGGGCCTTTTGGCAACAGTGAGGGATTGGAAGCTGGAGGTGGACCTTGGGAAACAGCTCAAATTCCCCAACATGATTGCAGTGACCATGCTCAGGCCAGACATTGTGCTGCTGTCAGAGACAATAAGGCAGGTGGTCCTGCTGGAATTAACTGTTCCCTGGGAAGACCAAATGGAGAAGGCCTTTGAGAGGAAGAGGCCAGGTATGAGGAGCTGACCAGTATGTGCCGAAGCAACGGATGGACAACCTGTTGTGACCCCATCGCGAATGGGTGCAGAAGGTTTGTGGGCCAGTCTCTCTGGAGAGAACTGAGGAAAATGGGGATCAAGGGGCTGCACAACAGAAAATGCTGCAGAGAAGGCGTCAGGATGGCTGTGGATCAAACCGTGATCCGTGGTCTTCACAATTCACTTAGACTCAGGCTGGGGCCTGGTTAACCCTGGCTATGTGGCCTGGGTGAGGATGTCTGATGATGAAAGTCCTGAAACACACAATGACCCAAGGTTACATCACTGATGATGTGTCTAAGCTGCACTGAAAGGTGTATGTGACAAATTAGATAACTTAATGATGTCAGGATGATGCAACAGATGTTACGTCACCTTGTCCTTTAATAATCAAATTTCGTGGAGAGGTTTTACCATGTGAATTTATAAATTATATCAGAATGTATTTTCATTTATTTCATATAAACCTGTTAATGGTCCAGTTATTCCCTGTTGGTAGTTTAGCAATTAACAATAACATCTTTAAAATATACAAGTTATTCCAAGTATTTTTCCAGAACTCTTACAGTTTTGTACACTAACCAAAAAATAACTATTGCTAATTACTAACTGTGTTATTTAGTACGGTGGAAAACTGGCTTGCTAATGCTGCATCTGTGTGTGTGTGTGTGTGAGAAAGATAGCAGTTGTGTGTGTGTCTAATTGCCATGCATGGTGTGTCAGTGTTGACCAGGAGGCTGAGCCTCTGCACCGAGCTCCAGGTGGTGAGGAGGAGAGAAGGGGGGAGTTATAGATTAGTGGCTGGAGCAGGCTGGGGCCGGGGGGGAGCCGCCACCGCCGCAGCCCTGAGTCGACAACTGCAGGCTGGGCACGACTCTCAGCTCATCAGCCCGTCTCTGGAGGGTGTGGAGCTTAACCTGGAGCAGGACTCTGATTAACCAGACTAATGATGCTGCAGCCTCCAGCTCCCAACACCTCCCAACACCATAATCACTGCTTAAGGCCTCGGCCGGTCGGTGCGTCCGTGTGGAGCAGTGTCACTGCTTAATGGATCAGTCCGCTGACATGAAGCATTTTAAGTCAGCTGTCAATACGACTCACGTGGCGAAGGATTGATGTGTGAGAGTCTAGATCAAGATCAGAGACACTTAGAGTTTAAATACATTTTTGTGTGTTTGAAACAAACAGCAGTGTGTGTGTGTGGGGTGTGTCTCCACAGTTGGAGATGTTTAATGAGCGCTGATCGATCTCTCATCTGCGCCTTCTTATCTCTAAAGTAAACATTTCATCAGCACAATGAAACCTTTCAGCCTTCGACACACAGATGACACAAATCAAACCTGGTATTCAAATAAGTTGGACAGACGCGCTTTTGTTCACTGAGAATTTCCCAATAAAATGTGTAAAAAAGTGCCGTTGTGAGTGTGAAGATGGGGAGGGGTTGTTTTGGGTGGAGGTACGTTTGTTGTGCAGACAGAATATGCCAATAGAGCTTACTGTGTTCAGTGAGCAAAGTGATTTCTGACAAGTCCTAAATGAAGCCCCGAGGGGTGAGGTGAGGGTGAGGGTGAGGAGAGAGGGGGGAGGAGGAAGAGGAGGCCTGCGGCTAGATCACAGAGCTGCTTTATGAGTGTTTGTGTGTTAGAGACAGAAGGTAATAGCTTGGCGTTGCGAGTCGATAAGTGATCTAGCTACTGTCCGGCTGAGAATGAGTTGGGAGACGAAACAAAGGATCAGATTTACTCAGAACGACAACGACATCACTGCAGAGTCAGTATGATTTTACTCTCATTACTTTCATTTTTCTTTAGTGGGATGAATGAACGATGATATTAAATGTACAGATGTCTATTTATTTATTGAAGCTCCATGTTGGGTTGATGTTGGTGATGAAGAGCGTCAGCTCGTCCTCCATCACCTGCTGCTGCTTCATGTCTCAACTGTAAAACCGTTTGTGTCAAGAAATAAACTTTAATTTTCTTTAATCTTCTAACATTCAGGTCTGACAGCAGGAGTGAAGCTGCTACTAAACTTTAGAGTCGATGACAAATAGAGATGAGACGATCTACTTCTTTTCCGATGCAGTTCAACACGATATGAGGTTCACAATGTTCGATATAATTTGATAAAGTGTAACACATTAAAAATCAGGAGAACAAGTGTCCCTTTATTTCTACTAATAATGTTGTTCACAGTATACATATGTGTTTTTGTTAATGATAAATAAATGTGAGGCGCCTGTTGCACCACGTCGGCATGTTCATCGTGCAGTTGGTTGCTGGTTCGAATCCTGAGTTTAACTTTCCTGTGTCTTTCTTCACCTCCACAAATGACAGAAACAAGAAATAAGCAGCATGAGTATGTTCAAAGTAATAAATGAAAGATTATGAACTAGTTCATCTTATTTCACAGTATCACTTCATAGATATTCATTTACTAGGGATTTACTAAATGTGTGAATGTTTTAATGTTTTTTCTCCATGTTTTCTTTTTCTTCCTCAACAGGAGCTAAACTTCTCTGATCACAGTGGAAACTGTGTCTGCAGTGGTGAGTCACCAGAAGAAGAAGAAACACGACGCACGTCGTGTTTCTTCTGTGTCTGTGTTTGTGGTAAAATCTTGAAGTGACCTATGAAAACGCAGCCGCGGGTCAAAACACCATGAAACATGAACTAAATCTACTCAGGTGTAAAACAATAACAGGGCACCTCTTTGGTATCATGCGTCGGCTTTGAGAGTTCAGAGGAAAACGAAAGATTAAAACACATTCAATGAAATCAAACGATTGAATTAGACCACTGTTTGATTTATACATTTAACCTTTCTCCACTTGTCACATCCTTTGATCTCAACTTGTGTTGTTCTGTTTTTGTCTCTTTGCTTCCTGACTTTACATGAACAGTTATTGGATGAAGAGGAATAAGATGCAAACATAATAAATAGAGAATTAATAGACGACGAATTAAATTAGTTTGTGTCACTTTACAGAGTCAGTTTTTACCGACAGGTCTGACTGAATCGTAACATCCAGAGCTCAAACCTGGTGTGTCTGGATGTGTAGGAGACGTGTGTGTGTGTGTGTGTGTGTTAAGTGCTGGTTAATGGCTGTGCAGTCGACAGATCCAGACTTGCACTTGCAGCAGCTGTGTTTCTGAATGGATCCAGCGGCCATTGTTCTCCTGTCACTAACTCGTCTCTCAGGCCCAGGAGACACACCGCTGACATTTACCACACTCCCCCACCTCCTCCTCTACCTCCCCCCTCCTACCGGCATGCCTCACCCTCTCCTCATTGCTCCCTTCCCCTCTTTCTCCCCCATCTCTCTCTCACTTTCTCTGTGTGTGGCTGATGTGCGAAGACAGATGTGTGCGTGTGTGTGTGTGTGTGTTAATGAGTGGCCCTTTAAGGCTATTAAGATAAGATTGGTACGTCCAGAGTCCCTCATTACCCAGCAAGCATTGCTCCCCACATGGAATGGTAATTGGGATGGAGAGAGAGACGAGGATGAAGGTGGAGGGGAGGTGTTGGAGTCGAGGTGGAAATAATAGGAGGATAAACGGGGGATAATTGGGTGGATTGAGAATAAGAGGAGCAATTGATCAGGTTGATTTGTGTCTGGAGAGAGATGGACGGTGTGAAGCGAAGAGGGGTTAAAGGTCACGCGCTTGTATGTACGCACACGTATGATGGAAAAAAACAACAAGTTTACACATATGAGCTGATGTGAAGCTTCAAAGTGCAAACACATCAGAACATGTATTAAAACTCTTCTTACGGGTTTTAATTCATCAGATTTTCTGACTTTCTGGAATATTTTTTTACCTGAATCAAAATGTTGTGTTTGATTAGAAATGTCACTCAGCCTGTAATTTCTCGCACTCCAGGTTTCTATCGTCCTCGTTCATACATTGAAACGCCAGTGCCACCTACAGGATGCAGTAACCAACTGCAACATTTAATTCATGGGTATGAGAAACTCTAAGGATCTCAGACACTTTGGTGGGTAAAGTTTATTTACATGACACGTTATATTCACAAAGATAATTCAAGATGTTTTACTTCGAAATGATTTTAAAAATACAAATAACAAAAAAAAAAAGTTTAGTTGCAAAAGTTAAACTCAAACATTAACATAAAAGTCTTCAGCATGTTTTTGAACAAATTCAAACTTAGAAACCGACGTCCACAGTCGACGACTGGCGCCAAATCAGTTTAAAGACACAAGAGACGCTCGACCAGAGCAGGTCCTGATCACGTCAGACCTGGGTCCTGATGTCCTGATGTCGTAAAGTCCTGACATCCTGGGCCCATATTTATCAAGCTTTTTAGAATTACTCCTAAGAGCACTGCTAAGAGATGACTTCTGAGTAAACGTGATAAATACGGCCCCAGCTCTATTGTGGTCTGGTGGTCTAGACCAGGGTCTGAATTCACAAAGAATCCTAAGACTAAAAGTAGCTCTTAGTGACCTCACTAGTTTTCTCTTGGTAAGATAAAAGTTATTTACAAATCATCTTAGACCTTCAGCGCTGCTGAGGACTTTTATGATCCTAAGTCTTAAACAGAGAAGATGGAAGAAAGACAGAGAGGAAGGAGAGATGTTCTCTGTGTATTGAACCACAGTGATTTAATAAGATGCTACCGTCTTTCTCCTTCTTTCTTTGTTTCATTAGTTGTTTTGTCGTTGTGTCAAATCTTTTAACAAGGACACAGCAGCCACAGTGACTTGTGAGTCTGATCCATTAATATCAAACAGATGAAGTAGTAAAACCACCAGCATGGAGAGTAAAACATGACAATAAACAGATCGATATAATAATGATCATGTGAACGAGGTTCAAACATGTTGAAGCTGTAACAACTAGTTTCATCATCAGGACTAAAGATTTTCACGATGACACGTTTCTGAACAGTCTCAGGTCTATGATGTTGATTCACTGTCCGTTCATCAAGAGGAGCACATTGGTTTTGTTTTGTTTTTTCCTTTTTGTAACAACCAGTCACAACTTTTAGAAGACTGCGTCACCTAGCAACAGGGTCATCATCATCTCCTCACTGAGATAAAAGTTTCTGTCTCCCCTTTGATCATAGTTCTCACAAACTTCCTGAATCACTTCTAAGATCTGAGATCTGAGTTAGGAGTCTCTAAGAGACTCTGAGGATCTTGGTGAATTCGGGCCCTGAAGTCCTGATGTCCTGTGCTGCCCGGCTGTCCGCTGTCAGTTGATGGGCTAACTCATCAAGTGCATGATAAATAATTATTGAAAGTATTAATTTCACTGTCTCTTTTATGTGTCTGGGATATTGATGCATTTTCGATAACTTCTGTAGTTGTGAAGCAGCAGTGAAGTTATGTGAAGATATAACTGTGGATCTTTATCACCATCAAGTGGACAAACTGTGAACAACCACAGAGAAAAACGGGACACGATAGAGGAAGATGACACATTAATATATGACACATAAATGAATCAAATAATACGTTTGTTTCTATAGAATCCAAAAGGCCAAATGAAAGATGTAAAAGCTTCAATTAAAAATTTATCAAACAACCTGAAAACTTACTAATGAAACTTTTCTCTTTCTTGTCTAAATGGTGATGACAGTGACTTTATGTCCAACAAACTATTATTTATTCATTATTCATCATTTATAACAAAATTATTATTTCTTTCTGATTCATTCAAACCTCTGTGTAGTTTATTCAAAAAAGGATCACATGACAGACTCATCAGCATATAATATAATATAATATAATATAATATAATATAATATAATATAATATAATATAATATAATATAATATAATATAATATAATATAATATAATATAATATAATATAATATATACTGTCATCATATATCTGAAACAAGAACCAGAAAATCTCAGCTGTATTTGTAAAATGTATTTGAAAAGTCTTTTATTATTTAAATGTAACGATATAACATAATATTCTTTATTTTAATAGTAAATATTATTTAGTTTTCATTTGTGATATTGTGTTGTATCGGGGCCATTATCCACCAATCGATTGATGCTGACGGCAGCACGTAGCGGCTTCTGATTGGCTGATACAGTGGGGTGCGGGTGGGGGTGAAGGGTCCGGACTGAACCATTCATTCGTTCAGATAAATGTGATCCGACATCAACGAGCATCAGGATCCAGATCCGGGTCAAACCGAGGATTATTGTTGTCGTGAGTTTGAATTAGATGGTTAGATTATCAATCTGGGTAATTAAGAGCTGGATGAACGTGCTAATCTCACGGTTACACCCCCACTCCGCGCGCGCACACATACACACACGCACACACGCACACACACACAGGCCGTGAGGATGCGGAGATGATTCCTGCGACCAGGATGAGGACTGGATCTGGACTGGACTCCTGTTCGGATTAGTCGTTTTTGTTTTTTCTTTCTTTTTAACTATTGCCATTTAAAATACACAAATAAATAAACCGTCATGGTTTTCCTGCGGGGGCTCGTGCAGCAGCAGCTGAGGATGATGACGGTGATGATGATGATCCACACCGGATGGTGGTGGGGGGTCGTCGCGCCGAGTCCCACCGACGAAGGAGCATTCAGAGGCGGACACGGAGAGCACGGAGAGCCGGGACACCACCAACATCAGGAGCCGCACAAAGACTCGTACAGCACCTTCGCCTCTGAGTTCCTGGAGTCCAGATATTTGTCTGATGACGGTGAGGATCCGGTTCGGTGCGGTTCGACGTACATTACATTCACCGGAAGTGACGTTTTGTTTATATATGTACAAAAATACATCCGGAAACAAACAAATACGTTGTTTATTGTCCGACCTGTGTCCTGGCCTCAGGCCTTTCAGTACCAGGGATAGCTCCCTCCTCCCCTCTGGTTGCCCCTGGCAACAAGCATCTCTTGTTTACATTTGTTTGTGTGTGTTTGGAGCGAAAAATGCTGACTCTTGCTCTTGGTGTTTGCAGGATATCCTTTCCCAACGGCGCCTCCGGTCGATCCCTTCGCAAAGATCAAAGTCAGCGACTGTGGTGTCACCAAAGGCTGCATCAGGTCGGAGGAGGACGTATCAGCTCCTCATCGTCCTCATTTTCTTCCAGCCGTGAACATTTATGTGATGCTCGGTTTGTTTGTGTCTCAGATACGGTAAACCAGGCTGTGACGCAGAGACATGCGACTACTTCCTGAGTTACCGCCGTATCGGTACGGACGTGGAGTACGAGATGAGCGCCGACACCGACGGTTGGGTTGCTGTAGGTTTTTCCTCGGACAAGAAAATGGTGAGCAGCCGCACGACATGATCACAGTTCAGTTCAGACTCAGGAGACTCTTCGTGCAATAATGAATCCAGGAGAAATCAAGTCGATGTGGAACTGCTGATCCACTTTGTCATCAAGGTCAAGTTATCGTTATTATCCACAAGAGGCATTTTCTTACAGAGCCAGCAGCCAAAAGGCATCCACTAATAGACAGAAATACATAAAAAAAAACATAAAACAACAAGAACATAATAAACACTGAGTGCAAAATCCATTTTTGCTTTTGCTTTTTTGCAAATGTATTTTTTTTTTACATAAATAGTAACCTGTACCAGCAGATTGCTTTTACTTGAAAATGTATTTTTTAGTTTGTTTTTCAGAGTCATTTTTATCTGATTTTCTGAATATTTTTTTTAGAGAGCAGTTGAAACAATAGATTCATTCATTCCTTTATTGGGAACTGGATGGAAACAAACATGAACGGCTTGTTTAGTTTAATCAAGTTTTACTTTGGTCTAAGTTTAAGACACTGGGAGATCGTCCTTTCTTTAAGTCATATAGACGATTTTATTATTCGAAGGAAAGCCCATTCACATCTGCTGGACTTAGCGATGTCGCTCACTTGCAGGTTGGAGATCCTTTGAATTATTATGATAATTCAGAAAAAAATGCCTCAAAATTTTCTTTTCTTATTTTACTGAGTAATTTTCTGAAAAACAGAAAATTGCTAAAAAAAATATTAAGAAAAAATATTTTTTTTTTTTCAAGTGAATGCAATTCACCTCCGTAGCAGATTAAAGAGAAAGATTCACTAAAACTTCTTTATAAATGTACAAAATAAAAGTACAAACAACCTCCAGGTTTATGATATTTGGTAATATTTGGTATAATCAATAATCATTTTGGTTTTGTTGAAACAAATATCTTAAATCAAACACAGAAATCTGTCAATCAGTTCTTTTTTCTTTGCTTCTCACATAAAATGTCTTTGTGTTTTATTATTTCTGTATATTGTGACAAACCACAGGCAGCAGGTTGAAGAACTTGTTCCAGTTTAAGACAAAGATTCAGAGTTTTTTTTAGTGTGAACGTTAGATATGTTAACTAACAACGCTACATTATCTAATTCATTCATTCTTCATTATCTCGTTGTCGTTTCCCGACGTTGTCCTCAGGGAGGTGATGACGTCATGGGCTGTGTTCACGACGATAACGGGCGCGTGCGGATCCATCACTTTTACAATGTTGGTCAATGGGCCAAGGAGATCAAGAGGAACCCGGCCCGCGACGAGGAGGGCATCTTCGAAAACAACCGCGTGACATGTCGCTTCAAACGGCCGCTGTACGTCCCCAGAGAGGAAACGCTCGTCGACCTGCACCTGTCGTGGTATTACCTGTTCGCCTGGGGTCCCGCCATCCAAGGTCAGTCCACCATTTTGACCTCCTTCTTTCTCGCCATCTTACATCTTCTTACCATTTTTTTTTCTCTCCCAACAGGCTCCATCACGAGGCACGACATCGACAGCCCACCAGTGAGCGATCACATGATCAGCATCTATAAATACGAAGACATCTTCATGCCTTCAACAGCGTATCAGACCTTCAACTCGCCACTCTGCCTGCTGCTCATTGTGGCGCTCACCTTCTACCTGCTGATGGGAACGCCATGATGAAACGCTGCTGGGCGCAGAGTCGAGAAAAGATGACGCAGCAATAAAAAGAAAGCCGCCATGTTTTTTATATAGAACATATATGAGCTCGTACAGAGGACCTTGACTTATTGTTAAACATATATTGTAGAGGTGTCGTGTACTGCCGTCAGTACAAATCAAACAACAGTAGCATTTAGACATATATTTAAAAATAGGCCAGTTATTTTCACTATTTATGATACGACAGCTTCCAAGTACAAACACAGACTGACAAATAAATCTGCATGAAAAATGGCTGGGAAAGATTTCAACAAGCTCCACGGTTCGCTGGCGATGAGGTGACGGCGCCTCCTGTTTGAGTTGGCTGCAGCACAAAAGGTTTTCTGAGGACGATACACACACACACACACACACAAAAACAAACATGCTCACACACTCACTCACACACACACACACACACACACACACACACACACAAAAAAACAAACATGCTCACACACTCACACACACACACACAAAAACAAACACACACACACACACACACACACACACACACACACACACACAAAAACAAACATGCTCACACACTCACACACACACACACACACACAAAAACAAACATGCTCACACACACACACACACACACACACACACACAAAAAAAAACATGCACACACACTCACACACACACACACACACACACACAAACAAACATGCTCACACACACACACACACACACAAAAACAAACATGCTCACACACTCACACACACACACACACACACACACACACACACACACACACACACACACACACACACACACACACACACACAAACAAACACGCTCACACACACACACACACACACACACACACACACACAAAAAAAAAAACATGCTCACACACACACACACACACACACACACACACACACAAAAAACAAACATGCTCACACACTCACACACACACACACACACACACACAAACAAACATGCTCACACACTCACACACACACACACACACACACACACAAAAAACATGCTCACACACTCACACACACACACACACACACACACACACACAAAACAAACATGCTCACACACTCACACACACACACACACAAAAACAAACATGCTCACACACTCACACACACACACACACACACACACACACACACACACACACACACACACACACACACACACACACACACACACACAAACAAACATGCTCACACACTCACACACACACACACACACACACACACACACAAAAAAAACAAACATGCTCACACACACACACACACACACACACACACACACACACACACACAAACAAACATGCTCACACACTTACAAACACACCAACACACACACACTTCAACACACACTTCCTGTCACCGTGTTAACACAAGAAAAACACAGTTTATTTGGTGATTTGCACCATCAAAGGTTAATTTCTGTTTACGTTACATTATGTTATTTTATGTCGTGTCTGTTTGTCGATCACAGGGAGTCACAACAACAACAAAACAACTGGGAACAACAAGTGTGAACTGAAGCTTTTCTCTCTGTTTTTATCAGTATTAAAAAGAAAAACAACTGGTAATGTTAAAGCGCCTCCTGCTGAAACAGTCAGGTGTGATTGTTAATTATCAATAAACATTTTAAGAAAATACAGATCCAACAGGTGAGGTCATGACTTAACATTTAGGTTGGAAACTTCCATGTCTTCCATGTTATATGTTACAAAACACACACACACACACACATATTGTAAATATATATATATATATATATATATATATATGATTCAAAAATATAACACATTTTAATAATAATAATAATAATAATAAAGAATATTGCTCTCAGTCATGAGAGAAACCTTTTTTGTGTCATTGAAAGCAAACTCATTGGTGTCTTTGCAATACATTATGATCAGTTATTGATCCTGAAGGTAATTAATTAATAACTATTATGTGTTTATAAAAATGACCCTCCTATAACATCCTAACAACAAATGAGACCTGGGGAAGACCAGGACACGCTGGAGAGACTATGTCCCGGGGCTTGGGAATGCATGAGTTGGTGGAGGTGAACGGGGAGAGGAGTCTGCACCAGACCCCTGATCCTGAGACCAGAACCCACCAGACCCACTGGATAAAGATGAAGACAAAGATAACAACTGTGTGGTTATTATCATTATTCTCAGTTACTCAATTAATTGTGATTATTATTACAATAAAACCAGTAAATAACACAAATAAATAATTACACACAATAAAAATAATAAGTAACATTAAAAGTTAAAGTTTTCAACAAACAATGCAACAACAACAACAACAACAACAACAAACGATTTTGTTCATCTAGATTAAATTGTTGCAATAATAATAATAATAATAATAACATAAGTGGAACCATTAACAATAGTAAAATTAGTAAAAACTACAACAAATAAAAACAAGAAAATGATTTGTGTAATAATTTATAATATAACTTATACTTATATTATCATGTAACAAAAATG
Source organism: Polydactylus sextarius (assembly GCA_016801845.1). Lineage (NCBI taxonomy): Eukaryota > Metazoa > Chordata > Actinopteri > Polynemidae > Polydactylus > Polydactylus sextarius. The sequence continues at coordinate 26,303,184 of CM028913.1, forward strand.
TTTCATGCTAATAATAATAATAATAATAATAATATCACAACATAAAAGATGAAATTAAAACCGGACGTTTTGAGACTTTCTCCCGTTACACTACATTACCCACAATGCCCCCGTGTCTCTGCCTAGTGCAACGTCATATGTTTTCCTCCGTCACGCGGATCGTCCCCCGGGTAAAGACGCCGAAGCGGAATCAGGGAAACATGGCAGACGAGGAGGACTCGGCGCCGGAGCCCGCCTCTCCTTCGCCGGGGAGCCCGGAGCCGTCGGCGCGGCCTCACTCCGTGTCGTTCTCGGAGAGCGTCCAGCCGGCGGTGGGGATGATGAGCCAGCTGCTGTCGCAACCTTCGTCCCTGAAGTTCGACAAGAACATCAAACAGGCCTTTTACAACACGGGGGCGATGATCTTCGTGGCGATCTGCTGCGGAGCCGCGGTCCTGGTCTACTTCATCCTGGAGGCCTTCCTCCGGCCGCTGCTCTGGGCCGTGCTCTGCGGCACCTTCCTGCACCCCTTCAAACACTCCCTGGCCCGGCTCGGCCGCTCCTGGCTCAACGGCCTGCAGGACACAGGGACGCCCATCGTGGTGGGGACGCTGCTGGTGCCGGTGTGGTGCGTGAACTACGGGGTGGAGGCGATGGGCCGGCTGGTGCTGGAGAGGCTGACCGTGCTGCTGGTGATCGGGGCCGGGGCGCCGCTCGTCTACTTCCTCTACCTGTTCTGGAGCGTCATCGGGATGCAGGTGATCCTCGGGCACGTCTGCGGGATCATCGGGGCCGCGCTTGACTGTTTCCACACAATGTGGGTGAGTCAATGGACAGGGACAACTGTCCCCCCGCCTGTGGATGCCTCAGGGTGGGTGAGGTCAGCTGTGGCAGCTGGGTCACTCTGGTCCCATTCAATAAACAACTGTGGTGTAAAAACTATATTTATCTGAAAGTGTCACGTGAGTTTCCTTCATCTGGTGAGCTTAAAACGAGGCATTTATCAGGTCACAGTCCAAACACATGTAGTTCACATGTACAGTGTGAGATGTTCCTCTGCATCCTCACATGCTCGACTATAAATAGGAAGTAGAACACGATATTAAATTATGCAGAAATATTTAATTAGCAGCTGTTTTCACTGCAGCTGCTGAAATAACCCCTAACCCCCTAACGTCCTAACGTCCTCCTCTAACGTCCTAATATCCACCTTTAACATCCCAACATCCACCTCTAACATCCACCTCTAACATCCTAACATCCACCTCTAACATCCTAACATCCACCTCTAACATCCACCTCTAACATCCTAACGTCCACCTCTAACATCCACCTCTAACATCCTAACATCCACCTCTAACATCCTAACATCCACCTCTAACATCCTAACATCCACCTCTAACATCCTAACATCCACCTCTAACATCCACCTCTAACATCCACCTCTAACATCCACCTCTAACATCCTAACATCCACCTCTAACATCCACCTCTAACATCCTAACATCCACCTCTAACATCCACCTCTAACATCCTAATGTCCACCTCTAACATCCACCTCTAACATCCTAACATCCACCTCTAACATCCTAACATCCACCTCTAACATCCACCTCTAACATCCTAACATCCACCTCTAACATCCTAACATCCACCTCTAACATCCTAACATCCACCTCTAACATCAAAACATCCTGTAACATCCTCTAACTTCCTAACGTTTTAACACCCTAACATCCTCGTGTAACAACCTGACATTTCCTTGAATAAATAAATTAGAAACATGACTAATGGAAGTAGAAAAGTGCAATAAAACATAAACAAGTTTTATGAACAAATTAAATTAAAACAAAACATGTTAAAAGTGACGTCAGAAATTTCCAGCTGTTTTTTTTTTCTGTGTAATTTGTTTTGGGAAGTTTTTCAGCCTTTTAATAAAAAACAGAAGCTGTTTCATAAAACTTTTTGGAAACTACGTTTGCACAAGTCGGATTATTTTTTCACCAACTCTTTCTCATTTAGCTTGTGAATGAGTCTGGACATGTTTGATTCCCTGATGAAACGCGTCACGTGTTATAGGTTTTATAAGCTGAGATGACCAATCCATAACAATAAAGGCTTTGTAATTCGTAATGAAAGTGCCTTAGAGTCTTTCGTCATTTGATTAAAGTCTTCTCTGTTTTTATTCTCAGGTTTGCTCTGTGGTGTTTGGCTACTTGTTGGCTGTTTGTTTTAAGTGGAGTCCTCAGACTGAACGCTACCTGAGGGCTCTGGCTGTTCCCGTCTGGACCGTCCTGCTCTTCTACATCGGTGAGGTGGAGGAGGGTGGGGGGAGGTGGAGAGGTCTGCTGGGACCTGCTGGGACGTGTCGACTCGCATATCTTTAATTTTTGTGTAAACTGACTTTTTGCCTCGGGAGAATTTCTTCTTTACGTTTTGCCTACGAAGCAGAGTGGGCTTTAAGGTACAAGGCTGAGCTCTGTGAGGTCTGGTTGAGTCCAGGTCCAGGTCTGAACAGGTCTGAACCGGTCTGATCAGGTCTGCAGGACCTTCGCTCAGAGCAGAGCAGATGCAGATCTACAGCAAGACGCATCTGGCAGCATTTGGTATTTTTAGCCGACGTCTGCAGGTCAACACTTCAAGACGTGTTGACCTGCAGGTGTGAAACGTTAAAAGTGACTGAATGTTGTTAAGAAGTTCTCATTAAGACCAGTTGATCATTTTTCCACCAGAACAATTTTTAAGTGTATTTAAGTTGAACATTGAGCGTTAGTAACAAGGTTAAAGTGATGTTTGATTGTGACCTGATCCTCCACGTCAACGTCTCTGATCAACGATGAACGAAGCTACAACTGTTTGTTTCTTTAATGAGCAGGAACATTGAACCAGTTGTTTCCTGACACTTTGTAGCATCACTGCTCCTACAGACGTGAACCCGTGGTGGCGCTAGTGTTCATATTGATTAGTGATGTGGCAGCTGCTGCACCGCATCACTTTGTCTATCACCTTCTATTGATCAACATCTGCTTTCTACTGATCAATGAAGCTGCTGTTCTTTGGGACTAAAGCTGCGTCCTTCGTCTCCGTAGACGTCACAGGAGACGAAGCTGTTTCATTTCAAAGATAACATGCTAATGTTAGCTCAATAATAACATGCTAACGTTAGCTCAGAGATGACATGCTAACGTTAGCTCAGAGATGACATGCTAACGTTAGCTCAGAGATGACATGCTAACGTTAGCTCAGAGATAACATGCTAACGTTAGCTCATAGATGACATGCTAACGTTAGCTCAGAGATGACATGCTAACGTTAGCTCAGAGATAACATGCTAACGTTAGCTCAGAGATGACATGCTAATGTTAGCTCAATGATAACATGCTAACGTTAGCGCAGAGATAACATGCTAATGTTAGCTCAATGATAACATGCTAACGTTAGCTCAGAGATAATAAGCTAATGTTAGCTCAATGATAACATGCTAATGTTAGCTCAATGATAACATGCTAACGTTAGCTCAGAGATAACATGCTAATGTTAGCTCAATGATAACATGCTAACGTTAGCTCAGAGATAACATGCTAATGTTAGCTCAATGATAACATGCTAACGTTAGCGCAGAGATAACATGCTAATGTTAGCTCAATAATAACATGCCAACGTTAGCTCAGAGATAACCATGCTAACGTTAGCTCAAAGATGACATGCTAACGTTAGCTCAGAGATGACATGCTAACATTAGCTCAGAGATGACATGTTAACGTTAGCTCAGAGATAACCATGCTAATGTTAGCTCAATAATAACATGCCAACGTTAGCTCAGAGATAACCATGCTAACGTTTGCTTAAAGATGACATGCTAACGTTAGCTCAAAGATAACCATGCTAGTTTCCCCAGTTTCAGTTCAGTGTTTATATAGCACACCCAATGGACCAGGAAGAGAAACTTTGACTGTTGTAATCCACAGTAGAGGAGAAATGGGGACCTGACCTCTTGACCTCTGTGTCTTAGTGTCTCTGACCGGATCTTGGCGAGTTCCCATATTTGTGGTTGTGGCCGTTTTGCTCATCGTGGGCTCCCAAGAGAAACCACCTGTTCCTGGCAGAGGTGAAGATTTATGGTCACATGTACACACTCACTCACCAGTCTTTATGCTAAGCTACGCTAAGCAGCCCGCAGGCTGTAGTTACATATTTACTTTCTTGTAAGTTTCATGAAGAAAAGTAAACATTTTTGTTGTTTTTTCGTCTTCACAGGTGAACTGTCGGGTCAGGTGTTATCGTTTGCCGCGAACACTATTTATATGGCGATTTCCTGTAGCAACCTGCAGCTGAAAACTGAGCAGAGAGACGATTCCACCGCAGGTGAGATTGAATTGTACTGAAAATGTTTATATCATTAGTATGGTGGCCCCTGAGCGTCAAAACACAGCAACGTGTCAGAACATATGTGGAAAATGGAAAATGCAACATTTGAACAAAGTTTTGACAAACTGTTGTTGTGTTTTGTCCCTCGGGGCCACCGTACCATGTCAACACAGATGTTTATATAAAATAATTTAAATGGTTAATTGACAGTAAATTCAGTTTATTTTAATAGAGAAATTACTTGAAATGAAGACTCTTCTGCTTTTTTAGTTTCTGTTTCGTTCTTTCTTCCTCTACTTCTCCAAGATGGCGGCCAGTCCACGGGTCCTGTTCCCAACACCCCCGGTTTTCCTCGCACGCCGCGCTCGTTACCTGCCGGCCTCTTCCAGAGGGAGCGAAGCTCCCGCAGAGCGAGTGACATCTACTTTATCCTGCTGGTCTGGGCCATCGTACTGGTCCAGGTGTGGCTCAACCTCTGGATCCTGCAGCTGCTGCCGATCCCTGTCGCTGGTACACGCGTGTACAAACACACATACACGTGTTTTCATGTATTTTATTATCATTCGGAGGCTGATTTTGTGTTGATGCTCCAGTTTGGGTCCTGAAGAAGCTGGTTGTCCACTTTGGTCTGAAGAGCTTTGCCGAGCGGACGCTCGCTTCCTGGTGGACGGTGCTGGAGAAGTTTGGACGTGAGCGAGAGGAGGCGCTGCTGCCCGGACCGATCAAAGGCCTCGCTCAGTTCCTGCTTCGTATTGACACCAAGGTAACGAGTCTGAGTGACGCTCTGTTGCACGTCGCACAAGCTTTTCTGGTTTTTACCAAACGGGTCAATATGTTTTAAAGTGATGAAGCAAAAATCAATGTAAGAAATACTTGAACTGCTGAAATGAAGAGATGTGATCATGGTTTCTAGAGGTTAGCGGGTGCATTTTGGACAACGTGAAACTGTAACGAAGCATCACAATGATCCAGATGAGATCTAATAAAAGCATGAACCACAGTAACACGTGAGAATGTAGAAAGACATTTTTACTGACACGGTGGCTTATCGTCTACAAAACAAAGTCAATGCAGGTTCATTCTACGTCTCAGCTGTTTTATTATTCATCTCGTCGTCATCGTTGTGTCACAGTCCTGCTCGTCCAGTCACATCAAGAGCCACACGCCTGTTACTGTGGTTCTGGCCAATCAGAGAGAGCCGAGGCGTCCGAGTGTCAACGCTTCAACAACACGTGAAACTGAATGAAAACATGGTGGAAAATGTTTCTCAGTCTGTTACAGTTTAGTCCTTAAGACACTGAGGAGGTTTGACTGAAGAGGAAAGACATGGAGAAGATGGATGCTAAAGCTAACTAGGCCACGTTAACTCACTTTCACTGTTAATAAATTTGGCTGCATTAGCCAAATTAGCTAACTCTGACATCTCAGGTAATTTAGCCACTTAAGTTAATGTTAGCATGGTTATCTTTTGAGCTGATGTTAGCATGGTTATCTTTCAAATGAAACAGCTTCGTCTACCTGTGACGTCTAGGCAGACGAAGGTCACCGCTGTAAGGCTTACGTACGTAAACAGGTTCCTCCGTTTCAAACGTTGTCAATTGTCAGGCCTTCGTACTGCCCATGCTTTACGTTGACATGGTTGTTAACAACATATCCACTAGAGGCAGTGACGAGTGCAGAGTTCAGAGCTGTGACATAAGTTTCAAACGATAACAAACATGACGACAGTGAAGCAGATCACAGCTTCATTCTCAGAAAGAGATAAAGAGTCAACGCTGCAGACGGTGGTGGTCTGAGGACGTTAATTACATCGCAGCATGTGGACGGAGATTTCTGTTGCCTTCTTCTTCTTCTTTGTTCCTCTCGCTGGTCGCATGAGAGCTATACTGTCCAACACTGCCCCTGATGGTTATGGGAGGTATTACTCATCAGTAAGATGCTGAAAACGAACCAAATTATGCATGTAATGACTGCGTAGAGCATAAATGAGCGTTAGTCCCAAAGAACAGAAGCACTTCAGTGATTCACAGGTTTTTACTGTTGTTAAGATTCAATTTAATTTACATTAAAAAACGTGGACATAGTTGTGTCTGTTTTCTCCCTGAACGAACAGTAGTTGAATCCTTCCTGCGACGTCCTGGTCCCTCACTGCCTCATGTTCCTATTTTACTGAGGGGGGTGAGGGTGGGGGAGGTGTGTGTGATAACTGCTGCATGGATTTTTTCCAATAATAATCTTCCCAATGTCTCTTTGTCTTCTCCCAAGCTCTGGCATTGGCTTAACAAGCAGGTAATGACCTGGAGGAGCAGAGTGATGAGAATGAGTGAAAGATGAAGATACAGAGGTGTGTGCGTGTGTGCGTGCGTTCGTGCGTGCGTGCGTGTGTGTGTGTGTGTGTGTGTGTGTGTGTGTGTGTGTGTGTGTGTGTGTGTGTGTGTGTGTGTGTGTGTGTGCGTAAGCATGTATCACCTTGTAGTAGCTTTGGACTTGGCGCTATCATCATCCTCATCACCCCCTCTTTCATCCTGTTATCACCTCTTGCTCCTTCCCTCTCCTTGCTTCTCACTTCTTGCTATTATTTTATTTTATCTTTGGAGGAGGAGGAGGAGGGACCTTCTTGTCCCTCATCCCCGTCCGTAGCTTCCCAGGCTTTTAATCAAACTGGCAGATATTTGGCTTTTTCGAGTGTGTGAGCTGCATGGAGAGACTCCGCTGGGTGTAGACGGCAGAGCAGCGAGGAGGGGCAGTGTTTCTGAAACATGACATGATCAGAAGTTTTTAAATTTTTATTGGAAATGTCAGACAAACACTGCCCACGGTTTCCTCCCAGAAAGACCTGATCACAGTGCTGGAGCTTTTATGGTGGGAGTGGACAAAACAATGGAAACACTGTGGTTAAGTGAAATTGCAGAAGGATATTTCCTCATGAGGCTGAAGATGAACTGGTCTGACCGTTAACTGTCAACTAGGAAGTTTGAACCAGGAAACATTTCCAAAACTCCTAAAAACACATTGGTGAACTAGAGCGAGTTCAGGGTCACAGAAAACAGAAAACAGGGAGAGATTTGATTTAGCCGTTGTCTTAATGCCTGACTCATATTTAAAGTAGAGAGCAAAACTGAAATGTGGAGAATAAACTCAGAATTCATGTCATTTGGTGTTTCCATTCTTTTGTTTTTACTGGATTTAATGCACATAAGTCAACCTGCAGGTTATAATCCTCTCTTCAATGTAAGGCTACAGTCTTACAGATGTTTTTGAACAACTCCACTGACTACAACATCGCCTCATGGTGAGAAACAACAGAGCTTTTACTGACCTTCATCTCACGTTACTATCCATGTTATGATGGAAACATAACGAGACGGAGTCGTCCACTAACTGACCTTGTCCTGTAACAAACACGTGCAGGTGGAAACTGTTATAACTTCACTGTTGATGTTGAAAAAAAAACATTGAGAAACCTGAGTTAAGAATCGCACCAGATTACAATAGATTCAGTCCTTTCACAACAAAAGATGCTGGCAGACAGAAATGTCGTGCACACAGCGTTTAACTTGCATGTTTCACTGCAGATTCAGGTAATGACTTACTTCATATCTAAATGACTTGTTCACACAGGAAGGACGCAGGTTTCTCCATGTGTCTGATGTTTTCTTCTTTTCTGAACAGTACTAACTTTGTCTCCTCTACCGCGTCTCTGTTTTCTTTCCCTGTCTTCGCTTTGCAGATGATCGTGTGGTTGGAGCGATCTCTGGATAAAATCATCAGCATCTTCATCATCTTCCTCCTTGTCACAGGGACGCTGCTCATGGCTCTGCTGCTCACTGCCATGGTGAAGTTTTTATTATGCTTAACTTCATAACTTCACTGTGTTCGTCGGTGCTGACGTCCGGGATAAAAAAAAACTCACTGTCATCTCTTTAGGTTCATCACGAGAGCGTTCACATCATTGAGGTAACAAGTAACCTCATCAACGAGACGGTGTCCAACCATCCGGAGTGGGCCAAGTATGACACACTGTGTTTGTCTGTTCACCTTTTGAGATCAAAGTTGAAATAATTAAGTAATTAACGAAAGGAGGGAGATTTTTTTTGTTTTCACTGTAATAAATAGTCACAATTGAGATTAAAATTGAAATTCCAAGATTAAAGTTCAAATTTTCGAGATTAAAGTCAACAGCTTGTGACTGAAGTTGAAGGCATTTCCCATCAGAATAAAACATAAGTTTAAAGATTAAAGTCAAAATGTGTTTAATATTAAAATTAATGAAAAGAGATTTTTTTTTATTTCTCGACAGCAGAAAACCTTTTTGTTTCTAACTTGCTGGACTTTTATTTCCGGCTCCATCGTGTTGTAGTTGGCTGCCAGAGGCTCGTGTTGTCCAGAAAGCTCTGAATTCAGCTGCGACTAACGTTTATCAACATGGACGAGAATGGATAACGCAGAAGGTGACAATAATTACCACTTTATCTTGTATCAAATATAAAGAAAATCTAAGCATTTTATGTGTTTTTTCCTCTTTGTGCAGCTTCATAAGATGTTAGGAGACAAAGTCAACCACACAGCAGTGATTGAGAAACAAGTTTTGGAGCTTTGGGACCGACTTTACCACTCATGGTTTGTGAAGGTAACATGAGGCCAGTTTTATTTAACTTCTTCTACTTCTGTTAAAACATCAAAGTCATGACTTATTCCACATCTTCCCAGAATGTGACTCATTCTGGACGCCACCGTGGTCAGAAGATGATGACTAATAGACACAACAGCTGGTTGGGTGACATCCTGGACTGGAAGGACATCGCCTCGTTTCTACAGGAAAACATTGAGACTTTGCTCTCTGTATGTATCAACAGCATCTTCTGCATTAAGAGGAGGATTTGCATATGATTTGTTTTTCTGGATCTGACTGTCATTATATGCAGTGTTGCCTGAAGCTCATTTTGAAACCTGGGGAGCTGTTGACATGTTGTTGTTTGATAGATCCTGGAGTCTCTGTGGGTTGTAATGAGCAGAAACGTCGGCCTCCTTATCTCCACCACCACCACCCTCTTCACTGTCTTGTTCCACAGCGGCACAGCTCTGCTCAACTTTGCTCTGAGTCTGGTAAGAAACAATTTAGCTCAAAATTATATGGTTTCATTTCAGGAACCTTTTTCACCTTTGTTTACCTGGTGCATTGAAACTAGCAAAAATATTTGTCTTGATCTCTGGATATTCTGGTTTACGTTCAGTAAAAATGAGTCTCCTCACATCAGATTTAATTTGTAAAGCAGAAGACACCCGATCATCAATATATATTTCTGTACAGTGCAGTGCAATCAAAGGTAACGGGAAAATACCTGTAAATGCAGCAGCAGCCTTGATAAGAAAACATTAAGTTTAGATTAATTATTATGTTGTTTGTCGGCCGACCGCTGCATGACAAGGATGTCATATGACAAATGTTTGACTGTTCTGTCTCACAGAGATACTTTATTGAACTAACTCCCCAAACAGAAGATTTATAGTATCAACAACAATAATAATTTAGACACAATGTTAATAACCGGCACTAGAGTTATAGTATCGAGGGTGAGACAGAGACAGAGACTTTATCCTACAGCAGCTGAACTAGAGGAAAGAACCATCACTGACTCAGTTTTATTATTATTGATCATAATAGAGGCTGATCTATAGGGATATAGGGATCTATGAGTTCTTTAAGTTGTAATGGAGCCCAGTCACTAAGGGCTTTATATGGCATTAATGACACAAAGGTGAGACAACAGGGGCATTGTTCAGGTAGCTTGGAAGTTTTAACTCCCTGTTGACTGTAAACTATGAATAATGTGACAGAATAAAAGTGTGTTTTGTCCTGTGTGTGCAGGTGATCTTCCTGACCACGCTCTTCTATCTGCTGAGCTCCAGTGGTGAATATTACAAACCTGTGAAATGGGTGATCAGCTTGACGCCGCTCTCTCAGCCCGGACCTTCCTCCAACATCATCGGCCAGTCTGTTGAGGAGGCCATCAGGTACCAACTCAGGTGTTTGGTGGATGAACATCTATGATAGATGAATATCTATGAATATACACCACTGAGATGATCTTTGACCACATGTTTTGTGTTTTAGAGGAGTGTTTGATGCCTCCTTGAAAATGGCCGGTTTCTATGGCCTCTACACGTGGCTCACTCACACCATCTTTGGCATCAACGTCGTCTTCATTCCCTCCGGTGAGTTGTCACGGTCGCAGTCAGCAGTGCACCTCATGCTCAGTATTTCCATTTCCTCGCTCTCTTAATCGTCGCTGTCATCTTTGCTCTCTGAAGCTCTGGCCGCTATCTTGGGTGCTGTGCCCTTCCTGGGGACATACTGGGCAGCTGTGCCAGCAGTTTGTGACCTGTGGTTGGCGCAGGGAGAAGGCGTCAAGGCTGTGCTGCTTCTCATCTGCCACCTGCTTCCCACATACTTCGTAGACACGGCGATCTACTCTGATATCTCTGGGTATGTACGAGCATACAGGTTACACTTCAGTAACCTTCAAGTTAAGTTTGGGTCAAAGGAAGTAAATGGTTAAATATAGTGACATGTTTATAGTTTCCATGTTTTACCTGTTAAAGTGACAGTTCAACAAGTATTGAATCAAACACCAAACGGCATCAAAACACCACCAGAACGTTTGAATATATGTTTGATATCCATAAAACCTGAAAGAAATTTCTTGAAATTTTGCACAAATGTTGCACAGATTCACTGACTTAGTGGTCAAAGATTAAAGTTTAAGGTGACATGACCTCACAAAATCAATCCCTTTTGGTCTTATGAATGCAGCAGTTCAAGAGAATCACTGCAGATTTATCCCACATTTATACTTTGTCTCCTATTTGGCTACAACTCAAAACTTGACAAGGTGGTAATTCTAGTTTTAGGAACAATAGAGGAAACACGGTGTATGTGCCTCATGCCAGATATAGTTTTTTTCACAAAACCTGGATTTTGAATAGTATTCAGACAGGTTTTGTTGGTCGTATGTAACAATTTCCTGTCCGTATCTCAGGGGTGGTCACCCGTACCTGACCGGTCTGGCGGTGGCAGGTGGAGCATACTATTTGGGTCTGGAGGGCGCCATCATTGGGCCTATCCTGCTCTGCATCCTGGTGGTGGCGGCCAACATCTACAGTGCCATGTTGATGAGCCCGAGCTCGGCGGCACCGACACCAGTGCAACCTAACTGGCCTGCGCATCCACTCAGGTATAAACACTTGAAACACATGAAAACCAGTCAGATCTTCACAAATACAACCTCACACCATCATCTTCTCACTTTTTTTTTTACCTACTTCCTGCTTTGCTTGAGTGGAGACGCTTTACTCTTTTGCCTTCTGCTTTACTGTTTTTTCTATCAATCCTTTCCTTTTGCAACTGCGAGCTTAGTTACCGAAGGCTAACACTATTATTTTAATCTATTTTACTTTGTGAACGTGGCCTATCAGCAGCACAAGCCTCCACTATTGTGACTGGGACTGAGGAGCTCAGCTAACAAAAGCTAATTAGCAGCAAGATGTCTCCCTTTTCCACGGATAATTACCACAAACTGCTCCAGAAGATAGCAGTACTGGAAACTATCGGCTCGAAGTGAACGTGGAGGTAAATGGACAATATGGGAATGAAACCACTCTGCTGATGTCCCAAAATAGTGAAAAAAAACAGGCTAAGAAAGCTAATTAGCACCACCAAGATGCAGCAGTAGCCAAATGTAAATGGTATTAAAGCAACCACTCCTTTCTGGAACTCTCTTGGTGCAAAGCCCAAGCATTACAAATTTCCTCCCTCAGATTTGGGAAGATGGTTAACAGGCAGAACCCAGCACCCGGAGACTCATGATGACACTGAGTGACCTGTACTGCCATCACACAGGAATGCATCTCCAACCCCAGTACCGAGGAGAAAACAACCATGGACTGAGAGTTCAACAAAAACAAAGAGCAAATTGTACCAAGACACAAGGATTTTATTGGAGAAAAGATTTGCTCCACTTTCCCAAAATCCTGACTCCCCAAAAGAAAGCTCATCTTCCAGCACGAGAGAAAGGTATGAGGCTAAACCATTTGCTAAAAGGCTGCAGCAAGAGCTAACGACTGGGCCCGAAACTCTGATGACAGGTGACGGAGCTGTGGATGAGATAAAACGCTTTTGCAGCAAGAAAAACACCAAAGTTTTACCAACAATATGGTGTCTGATATCTCAAAGATCCTGAAGATTGCTGCTGAGCATCCAACAGTTAAATCTCTCATCATACACACAGGAGCTCTTGATGTTGTGAAGCAACAGTTGGAGATATTAAAACAGGACTTTGTTGATCTGATGAAGAGAGTCCAGTGTCTAAATACTGAGGTTTTTTTCAGTGGACCTCTACCAACAGTTCAGCGAGGATATGAGATTCAGCAGGCTGATGATGCTAAACAGATGGCTCAAAGATACATGTGCTGCTCAATTAATAAACTTTATTGACAATTTCAACATATTTTGGAAACACAGGCACCTCTTTAAGGCAGATGGATTTTTCCTTAACAAATCAGGATTACAGCTGCTAAGCTCTAACATTTTTTATTTTTTGCGTCAGACACCAGCAGCCACTGCCAAGGACAGAAAACGACGATCCAAAACAAGAGATAAGACGGCGCTCTGGTGAGGGCGCTGACATTAGGACTGAACAGGGAGGACAGCAGACCCAGAAAGTACCGGCAACGTTATCATTCTCACCCCAACAGGTGGAGTCTCCCCCAGCCCCAACAGTGGACACCCAACCTCCTCCCCCCAGACCCCACCTGGCCCCCAACTCTCTCCACTCAGTCTGGACTCCCCACTTCTGGATTTCACTCTTGTCCCATATTGACAAGAGTCTTGTCAATATGGGAATCCAACTAACACCACGCCAAATCCCTTATTTTCCCTCCTTAAGCTACCACATCGTCCAGCCCCTCCTATTCCACCTCGGAAACAACCCTTGACCAAAAGTCACCGAGCCCCCCCGCCTCCTTTGAGTCATCATGTCTGTGAGTCTGACTGATATGTGCCACCGACATGGCACATATCAAACCGTTGACATGCTGTCTTGACACAAAGCCATACAATTTTTTAAGCTATTGTAAAATCTGTCCAAACAGATCTGCAGCAAATGATAAATTGTTCACTTCAATCAGGCTTGTTTCCTAAACGCCTAAAGTAGCTGCCATCAAGCCGCTCTTAAAAAAGCCAACGCTGGATACTTCCTTGTTAACCAACTACAGACCTGTGTCAAATCTTCCTTTTATAGCCAAGATTATTGAGAAAGTGGTTTTTAAACTCAGTAATTTCTTGAACTCCAGTGGACTTTTTTACAAATTTCAATCAGGTTTTCGACCTCACCACAGTACAGAGACATCTCTTATTAAAGTGTTAAATGACATAAGGTTGAACACTGACTCAGACAAGGTGTCAGTTCTGGTCCTGCTGCATCTCAGTGCTGTGTTTGACACTGAGGTCATTGTTTTTGACAATAAAGAGAAGAGGGTTGCTGTCAGTAAACACCTTGAGTCACTGTCTAGAAACTAAAGACCAAGTCCGAAACCTTGACGTGCTGATAGACTCAGATCTGACCTTCAACAGTCATAAAATCAGTCACTGTAACAGCCTTCTATCAGCTGCAGAACATATCCAGAGTTAAGTTTTTCCTTGACTCTGTAAAGCTCTATTAATTGCCTTGTGTATGAATTGTGCTATACCAATAAACTAGCTCTGCCTTTTGTCTTCCAGGACTTTCACAGAGTCGACTCCTTCTGTCCTGAAGAAGAGCAGCGATTGAGAATAAAAGGGGCGTGTCCCCATGGAGCATCGTCTGGCTCTTTATTGGCTGAATCCCTGTAGGGAAACGCCTGCCTCCCTGAAGCTCCTCTCTACGCCTGAAGTCAGCCCCTGACCCAGCAAGTGATGGCGGCGATCTCCCATGATGCCGTCTGCTTAGCGATGAGGCACAGGCTGCTCCCAGTCAACAATCTTAAATTATAAAAGCGTAACCACGGACCAATGATGTTATATTGGGCTGTATGATTAGAAATGGTAAATCACACACATTGTGCCTAAATTTAAATTTTTGTAAAGCTGAAAAAAGTGTAAGATGATTTATATTTTATGTACGAGGCCCCGAGTTTTCCTACCTCTCTCCTGAGTTTCAGGTGGAGTCTGTGGCAAAGGTTTGTTCTGAACGCCACAGAAGTCTCCTGGTTCAAAGAACGAGTTTGAGACTATTTTAATTTTTAACATTAAGGTTTCACGTTTCAGTGGCTGCGAGTGTACAACACTAGACCTTTGTTTTAACAGAGATGAACACGGTTCAGCTTTTTTTAAGTGTCTGGTTGAAATGTTTCAGATGTTGTTTCTTTTTAAAGGCGCAAGGTTTCGTCTCAACTTGAGGACTGATGGATTCTACTTTATTTTTTTTAAGTTTGTATTTATTTCAATCTTAAGCTTATTTGTTTTAACACACTGTGAGCACACACACTCAGACACACAACCAGAATTCTTGTTTTTAACTAATGTAGCTGTTCTGTCAGTGTTGATGGACATTTACACTCAGACGACCTCGTTACTGACGTGTTTGACTGAGAATTTCTTCTGAGCACTTTTTAACCTTTGGGTTCAGCTGTGACTTACATCCTCAACACATCATCAGTAGTTTAGACCTCAAACACCTCACATCCTTAAATATCGTAGATGTATAATTTCCACTCATCCTCCACTGATCCCGCACTTGTTGAAAGCCAAACTTTAACAGCAGTCAGAGCACTTTTCTATAAAGTAGAGAGAGAGAGAGAGTATGATGTAGTTTACATCACTTTAAGCTTTAATGGACATGCTGCATGAATGTTAAGCAACACAAACATTCAAGGTGATGCTGTGTTAGCTGCCTGGGGGGTGGAGAGGGGGGGTGATGTGGTCTGGTTTGGAAACAGCAGTGTAACTGTTTACTGAAAATTTACTGCAGTTCTCTGTGGTAATGTCATTGTCTTGTTTTTGTGTAATTGATCAGATGCACTGACACAATAAACATTTGAACTGGATGTTGAATTTGTCAAGTGTTTTCTCCAAGAGTTTAGAAAACAGAAATAATAATAAGACAGAACATAATGTATGTTGTAAAAAAATAATAAAAATTGTCAGTGACATTGATATCACATTTTGGTGACATGAGATTTTTATCATTTTTGACATCATTGTATGTTGTTAAAAATGTTCCTCCTGGACTTCCTCTGGGAGCTCCTCACCCTAAGGCTGAGCCTGGCCGCTCTGTGGAGGAAGCTCATTTTGGCCACTTGTATCTGTGATCTTGTTCTTTTGGTCAGTACCCACAGCTCGTGACCATAGGTGAGGGTCAGAGATGGACCGGTCAATTGAGAGCCTCGCCTTGCTGCTCAGCTCCCTCTTCACCACAACGGACCGGAGCAGCATCCGCATCATCATCTTTTCTGGTTGAGAACCATGGCCCCGGACTTGGAGGTGCTGATTCGAACTTGGTTGTGAACTGCCCCATTGCAAAATGAAAGTCAGTGCTCAATGATGCTAACAGAACCATGACACCAAAACTGAAGTCATCATACTTGGTCCTGAACATCTCAGAACATCATTTTCAGATCACATAGCTAATCTGGACGTCATCACTTTGTCCTCCAGTTCTACTGTGAGGAACCTTGGACTAATCTTTGATCAGGACATGTCATTGTATCTCATATTAGACAAGTCTCTAGAACAGCTTTTTTCCACCTACATAATATTGTAAAAATCAGAAGCATCTTGTCTAAAAAGGAAGCTGAAAAGTTAACTGATCATTTGTTACCTCTAGACTGGACTACTGTAACTCTCTACTATCAGGGTGGTCCAGTAACTTCATCAAAACCTTCAGTTAATCCAGAACCACCAGTACTGACAGGAAGTAGGACCAGAGATCATATTTCTCCTGTACTGGCTGCTCTTCATTGGCTTCCTGTCAAATCTAGAATAGAATTAAAATCCTCCTGCTGGAATATAAAGTCCTTAATGATCAGGCTCCATCATATCTTAAGGAGCTCATAGTTCCTTATTATCCTAATAGATCACTTGGATCACAAACTGCTGGTTTACTTGTGGTTCCTAGAGTCTCTAAGACCAGAATGGGAGGTAGAGTCTTCAGTTATCAGGCTCCTCTCTGATGGAACCAGATCCAGTTTGGGTCCAGGAGGCAGACACCCTTTCTACATTTAAGGTTAGACTGAAAACTTTCCTTTATGATAAAGCTGATAGTTGAGGATGGTCCAGGTGGGACATGGACCTGAACCATCCTTTAGTTAAGCTGCTATAGGATTAGACTGCTGGGGGACTCTGACAATACACTGCTCCTCTTCTCTCTGTCCCTCACTCCTCTAGTCTCTGTCTCTCCCTCACACTTCATGTCTTTATATCAATATATTACATGTTATTAACATCATCTGTTCTCTCTCTCAGTTGTGTCTCCCCCACCCCCTTTCTCTTTTTCAGGTAGTTTTGACTCCAGAGCAGTTGGCTTCAAATTCTTCAACGACATCATTATTATTGTTATTATTATTATTATTATTATTGTAACATTAATTGTAATGATAATGTTACTTTAACAACTACTTGTTAACATCTAGTCTCCACTGTCTCTTCCTGGTCTCCCTCTGGTCTTCCTCCCCCTCTCCCCCGTCCTCCTCCCTCTTTCCTCTGTCTCTTTTCTTTCTTTTTTCTCTGTCTTCATTTCTCGCCAGCCGTTCGAGGCAGATGACGTCCACTCTGAGTCTGGTTCTGATGGAGGTTTCTTCCTGTTAAAAGGGACTTTTTCCTCCATTGTCACCAAGAGCTGCTCATTGTGGAAATGTTGGTTTCTCTATGTAAAGAGACTTGAGATAAATGTTTTATGACCTGGTGATATATAAATAAAATACATAGAAAAAATTGAATTAAATAAAGATTAAAATGTAAATTAATAACAAAATAAATCAAAAACTTTGTCAAGTTAAAAGGTTGTAACAGCGAGCGCTGATTGGCTGAGCTCCTGTCGTCTGATTGGCTGAGCCCCTCGGTCCTGATTGGCTGGTCTCTGTCGTCCAATCAGTCTGCCGCTGCTCCGGGACTCAGACCGAGCGGATCGAGGACTCGGGTCATGAGCAGGGTTAGGGTTAGGGTTAGGAGTGGAGGGATGAAGGGCATGTTACGCCGGATGTAATCGTTAATCATGTGAAGAGTAGCCTTCTCTTCTATCGGCAGGAGGCCTGAGAAATTAAGCATGGGAATCCATATTTCCGCATATGGGAATTTTTGTTTGGCTTGCCTCACCGCTGCCTGTAACTGTTTGATAGCTGTTTCTTTAGCTTTCTGTCTCCTGCAGTTAAGGCCAAAGGCCAACACCACTTTCTCCACATCGGTTTGAACAATCGCCTTAGCTATTATAGCTTGAGCATGGCGAAAGTTCGCTCCCGGATAACTGTCCAGTTGGAGATCTTGGACCGCGTGGCGTGGCATTCTCGCTATGTTTGAGTCTCCAAGAACCACCCACTTCCTGTTGGTTGTTAAGGCCCAATCCACCAACTTGTGTGGTGTATTAATGTGTCTCCTCAGCCTGCCACCCGATGCTGGAGTGGAGGTCGAGGGTTCCCCCAAATCTCCCCCCGACTCATCCTCAAACTCAATGAGTCTCCCAACTGGGGACGACTCCCTGTGGAGCACCTGGGCTCTCACTGAAACTGCTGACTGGTTCCCAGACTGGGGAGCAACAGCCGCAGTGGTTGGGACCAAGGGTGGAGTGCTGTCCCCCCTAGGTGCATTACCTCCATCTATCAGGGATGTAACCCCAAACATCCCC
Organism: Polydactylus sextarius; assembly: GCA_016801845.1. Taxonomy (NCBI): domain Eukaryota; kingdom Metazoa; phylum Chordata; class Actinopteri; family Polynemidae; genus Polydactylus; species Polydactylus sextarius. The sequence goes on from CM028913.1 coordinate 26,321,405, forward strand.
TGCCTCTGTCTCGGCTCAGACTGTGGAGCCTCCTCCTCAATCACACTCTCATCGAAGGACACACACACATTCTTCCTCTCTCTACGCTCTCTGCGTGGTAGAGGGGTCTCCTGCTGCGGAGGTTGTTCTGGAGGTTCAGGTCCCTGAACTCCCCCCCTCTCTCTCGTCGTCTCAGTAGCCACCGAAACTGAGGTTCTTTTTGGCTGCGTAGTTTTAAGCACAGTATTGATAGTGTCTCTAATCTGTTGTATCTGTGCGTCTGGAATGTGTGTGCGTGGTCGAGTGTGTACTACTGGTGGGGGTGGGGGTGGTGGTGGAGGTGGCAGAGGCGGTTCTTGTTCCTCCTCCTGCTCTTCCTCCACTGCTTCACCCTCCCAGATCCCTGGTCCCCCCTCACAAGATGTTATGAGCGCCTCTGCATACTCAATCACATCCGCAATCATGCGGGGAAAGTTTCTGTAGGCCCAACGAGTGGCCACCTCAAAGGCCGGCTTCCAGTTCCTGGGCAGATCCCTAGAAAGCTCCTTCAACATGTTCTCCAATGTCACCATATAATGGTCCTCTAAAATCAAAAGAGTGGTGTAACCCCAGTTCTGTGCGTTCCCTTGAATCAAATCCAAAGTTTTCGAGGTCGGAAGCGCCGGTTTTATCATAGAAGACAAAGTCTCTACAGTGCGTGAGATCGTACGTGGCTCCGCCTTCCCTGGCTTGATGGCCACATTGCGTAGATGGTGCACCACCTTGATCACCGCATACAAATTACGCACCAGCTTCCCCAATTGCGGATCTGCTGCTCTGCGCTCACCCTGGGTAACTGTGTCTGGAATGTTGCCCCTCCATGATGTTGGGGCTCCACCCCGACTCACCACCGAGGCGTAAGTTTGTGTCTGGGGACCGAGAGGACGAATACCGAATCTGGGGGGAGGCACTCGCTGGTTAGGGGCAGAAAACTGAGCCCGTCTCCAGCCGGAGACGGGAAAAGCACTGTCCATCCCCCCAGGGGCTCGTCCTCTCCGGTCCCCGAAGTTTCCCCGGGGACCCCTCCTCCCACGGTGGACTGTGGTCCAACCTGGGCCACTCATTTCGGACCCCCTGGTCCCTGTTTTTAAATATTTATTATATGAGTTGTTTTTTTTTATATATATTTATATGTATGTATGTGTGAGTGTGTGTAGTATTTATTTGTATGAATGTGAGTGAATGTGTATTTTTTTAAAAAAATAAAAAATGAAATAAAATTAAAATAAATTATATATATTTTTTTAAAAAAAATCTCCTCAAATTAATTAAAATAATATTAAGTGTGCTGGTCGCGACGTTTTGACCCTTATTCGGGTCTTCTTCAGGCCTAGGCACAGAAAAAAGAATATAATAAAAATATACAAAAAGATGGCGGCTCTTAAATTGCTGCAGAGATGTTGCAGGGTCGATGGTCTGAGCAAGAGTGAGCGACTCTCTCTCCTCTGCTCCTTTTATAACCTCCCCTTTAGTGGCAGCTGCCAAATGTAAAAGGCGCAGGTTTTTGGGTTAACCCTAAAAATGCTGGATGTTTTTAAATTTCAATTTTAATGGATTTTAATGGATTTTCTAATTAAATTATGAACTAAAAATATGTTTTATATAATTTATAATTGTTTTTAATCGTTTTTAATTATTTATTAATATTTATGAATTCAATTAATTTAATTTAATTAATTAGGGTTAGAAAAATAATAAAAAAAAATCGAATTGGGGTTAAATTTAGACTTAGGGTTAAGTTTAGAATTAAATTTATGGTTGGGGTTTATATTAAATTTAAATTTAGGGTTCGAATTAGAATTAGGGTTAGGGTTAATTTGGTTAAGTTTAGGGCTGGGTTTCCAATTAGGGTTAAGATTAGGGGTTAGGGTTAGGTTGTGGGATTTTAGCCCGTCCCCTGGATTGGGGGACAGGAACTGCTCGGGCCGTAGGGTTAGGGTTAGGGTTAGGGTTAGGTGTAGAGTACTGAGCCTCCCCCATCTCCCGGATGGTGGGAGGAAAGTGCACGGTCAGGGTTAGGGTTACGGTTAGGGTTAGGGTTAGGTTGTGGGACTTTAGGGTTAGGTGCTGGGTATTGAGCCCGTCCCCTGGATTGGGGGACAGGAAGTGCTCGGGCCATCCGTCCGGTTGGCCTGCGCCCCTGTTCCCCTCCCCGTCTACGGGACCCTCCACGTCTTCCGTAGCGGGCGACGGTCCAATCATCGTTGCCCAGCCGGGCAACCATCATCAGGTAAGTGGTTTTTTTTAAAATTATTTGTTGTTTGTAAATAAAATGTTTTTTAATGTAAATAAAATATTCTTTAAAAATGAAATTGTGTCTGTGTTTTTAATAAAATAAAAATATATTGAAATAAAATTGTTATTTTTGTCTGTATTTATTGTTTTTAATAAAATGTATAAATGAAATTGTCACTTTATAATTGTAATTTTTAATGAAAATAAAATGTTTATAAATGAATTTGTTGTTTGTGTCTTTATTTATCTTATTTTTTAATGAAAATAAAATATTTAAAAAAATGAAATTGTCCTTGTTTTTATTCTATTTTTAATCAAACATAAATTATTTATTTTTTTGAAAAAAATGAACTGTTTTGTATTTATTTTTATTCTTATTTTTTTAAATCAAAATCAATAACAAAAATCTAAATTTCCAAAAATGGAAATTCGCGTGTGCCTACAGCGACGTTTCGACCCTTATTCGGGTCTTCTTCAGGCCAAGGCACAAAAAAAATGAATATAATAAAAGTATATAAAAGAAATGGCGGCTCTTTATATTGCTGCAGAGATGTTGCAGGGTCGATGGTCTGAGCAAGAGTGAGCGACTCTCTCTCCTCTGCTCCTTTTAAACCCTCCCCTTTAGTGGCAGCTGCCAAATGTAAAAGGCGCAGGTTTTTGGGTTAACCCTAAAAATGCTGGATGTTAGGGTTAGGGTTAGGGTTAGGGTTAGGGTTAGGGTTAGGGTCAGGGTCAGGGTCAGGGTCAGGGTCAGGGTTAGGGGTCAGGGTCAGGGTTAGGGGTTAGGGTTAGGGTTAGGGTTAGGGTTAGGGTTGGGTTAGGGTTGGGGTTGGGGTATCAGGGTTATGGTAATTTGCACTGGCCTGTCAATCCGCTGGAGTCTGAAATGAAAAATGTATTTTTTAGGGGAGGAAGGGAATGGAAAGAAAGGTTTTGTTTTCGGGGGGGTGTCGGGTCCAGGTGTGCCTCAATCGGCTGTTAACCAGGACCGGATCTGGCGAGGCGCGAAGATCCATGTCCCCCACCCCGAGTCCAGGGTTCGATACCGGGGCAGAGGAGGAGAGCAGCTTCCGTCAGCCCGGGAGCGAGGGGCCAGTCACGGACGTCCTGTTTATGCCATTTGTTTGGTATTAAAACATAAATAATAAATAATAAAGTTAAATAAATAGAATGCATAAATTACTCAATAAAAGATAAGAAATAAAAAATAAAATAAAAAAAAAATATAAAAAAAATAAAAAATAAAAAAATAAAAAAATTTTATATAAAACCGAGTGCAGATAAGAGCGGTAAAATGCTGATAGTTGGGTAAGTGTTAACAATGTATAAGTGCATAGTAAAAAGTGCTATAAAAAATAATGGTAGGAAACCATAAATAAATAAATAGTAAATAAATAAGCATTAAGGAATGAAAAGTGCTAAAAATTTAAAGGTTATTAAAAAAAAAAAAGTGCTTTAACAGAAATAAGACATGCAATAAATTTAATAAACAATACAAGACAATAATTTCTAAATTGACCAACCTATCAGCAAAAGTAAAAATCTGCACTATGTTTAAAGAAAGCTTAGGTTTAAAAAAATGGCATAGTCCGGCAGGTAAGTCCCTCGCTCCCGGCCCGGGATGGCGGGTTCGAATCCCTGTGCCACCACCGGTGCTGTTAGCGGGGGGGACAGAAAGAACAGGTTAGTGTTTGTTGTTATTATTTATCATTTAGTCCCCTCGGGGTTGTTGTATCTAGTTTGATTATCCATATTTTTCTGCTCTCCTCCTCTGTCCCGTAGTCCAGCGGTCGTTTGCCTCCAGACCTGAAATAATAAGGCAGTTAACGGAATGCTGTTGGAAATGTTGGACTAGTGGGGTGTTGAATGTACCTAATCTGATATTGTATAGATGCTGTTTGAGTCTGGTGATGATGCTGTGTCTAGTCTCTCCTACATAATGTTTATTGCAAGTGGTGCATGTAATGATGTAAACTATGTTTGTGGTGTCTGGAGTGAAGGAGCCCAAGGTAGGATGGGAGGCTCCGCTGTGTATGTTTGATATGAATTTTCTATTTCTGTAGTGTGTATTATGTTCCGGATGTGAGTGTGGTCTGTGATCTGTGAATTTGGAATGAACTAGAATATCCTTCAGATTCTTATTTTTCCTGTATGCAGAGATGGTCCTGTGATTGTGAAAAACTGGGTGCTGTGACTGTAAGTGAGTGAAATTAACCTTAATTAGGCGGTGTAAGCTGGTGATTTGTTGTGAGAATGTAGAGATGAAAGGCAGAATGTGTGTGGAGGTGTCCAGGTCGGGGTCGGGGTGGGGTCCAGGTCCAGGTCCAGAGGGATTAAGGTCCGGTTGAGGGTTGGGGTCAAGGTCTTGTCTCTGGTCGGGGAGAAGGGAGTTTAAGTTGTAGTAGCGGAGAGGGGGGTTGGGGTAACTGTCCTGTTCCGGGTGGGGGGGAGGTGGGTTGGGGTTAGGGTCAGGAAGGGGTGGGTTAAGGCTAGGGTTAGGGCAGGGAAGGGGGTTGGGATACAGACCCTGTTTAGGGTAGGGGGAGGAAGGGTTAAGGTTAGGGCAAGGGGGGGAGTGGTTAAGGTTAGGGCCAGGGTAGGGAGGGGGGTTGGGATACAAACCCTGTTTAGGGTAGGGGGAGGGTTAGGGTTAGGGTTAGGGTTAGGGGTGAAATTATAACCCCGCCTCCCAAGGTTGGGGGCGGGGAAAGCACGGGCCATCCCCCTAGGAGGCCCTCCCCCCGTTGCTGCTCCTCTCCGGGTACCGGTACGGGCTGCAGCCCGTCTGCGCCCGTACCGGACCACCGTCCAATTATTTAAGGCCATTTGGCCAATCCAATTTTAAACTTTTTAATGTTTTTAACTTTGAACTCAATGAATTGTATTTTTTTCTTTTTTTAGTTTTTTTTAATTTTTTTGGTATTTTTAAACTTTTTTAATGAAATGAACTGAATATTATTAAATGAACTACTTTTTTTTAAATGTGTTTTTACAATTTTTAAATTTTTTTTTTTTTTTTTTTTTTTTTTTTTGCTTTCTATCTTCTTTCTATGAAATAAAAATCAACCAATGAACCCTTCCCAATAAATGAAATAAATACAATGAAATCAAAATAATTCAAGCCGCTCCGGTCTTGTTTTTAATTTTTAAATGTTTTTAAACAATATATCAAATGATTTTTTTAAACAACAAAATTCTTCAAAAACATCAATTTTTTTAAAAAAACTTAATAATCACAATAAAAAACAAAAAATAAAAAACAAAAAACCAAAAAAAAACTTATTTATTTATTTACAAATAAACAAAAACAATAGTGTGCCGTAGGCGCAACGTTTCGACTGGTTCACAGTCTTCCTCAGGCGCCGGCACACTGAAAAATCAAAATGTCTGCTGCTGTACTGGCTGGCAAGAGATGTTTCCCCTTCGAAAGCCCAGGCTGCAGTGAGGAGCTCTGGCTCTGCTCCTCCTTTTATAGACGCCCTTCCCCTTCCTGTTTTTGGCACCTGGTTTTACTAAATGGCACAGGCTCATGAGTTAACCCCTTATCTCCTGGACATATTTTAATGCTATTTTTCCATTAATTCCAATTGCTTTTAATCTTTTTTAATCTTTTTACTTAATTTTAAGGTTCAAATTATTTAATATTTTATTTAATTAATTTATTAAGAATTAGGTTTTAATTTTAAAAATTAAATTTAAGATCGAATTAAGGGTTAGAATTACATTTTGGGGATAAACTTTAGGGTTAGAGTTAGGGCCAAATTTAGGGTTAGGGTTAGGAATCAAATTATGGTTAAGTTTAGGGCCAAATTTAGGGTTGGGGCTAAAGATCAAATTAGGGTTAAGTTTAGGGCTAAATTTAGGGTTGGGGCTAGGGATCAAATTAGGGTTAAGTTTAGGGCCAAAT